>VZRZ01000493.1:52736-91784 GCA_013398175.1 Climacteris rufus | reverse complement strand
GGAAGGGGAAAGGAAAGGGAAGGGGAAAGAGAAGGGGAATGGAAAGAGAAAGGAAAGAGGAAAAAAAGGGCAAGGCAAGGCAAGGCAAGGCAGGGCTGCAAATGTCTATTTGAACTTTTATACATGACATTTAGAGCTTTACACCACTGTGCTTTTTCCTTTTTGTACTGTGCCATTTCTTGTTTAAATATTTCTCTTCCTTTTCAATAACGTTGAAGTCCCTCACTGTTACTCTGTACTGTACATCCAGAGATCCAAACAGCAGTGAAGGTAAATTACAAGCTGATATCAGATTTTCTAATCTTAATTTAAAAAATTATGGGTTTTCTAAGACGATTTCCTCAAACACATTGTCAGCTGGAAGACAGCTATTTTTTTAAAAGCTTTTTTAATAACAGAGGGGCTTTTCACATGGGTTTTGTTTTTCACATGGTTTTTTTAGCTAATATGGCTACAATAATCAGTGTTCCTTTATAAATTTTTTTATGTTTCTAGTACTATCAAAGAACTTTATAAACAAATATTTTTTTAGAATATTTCATTATTTATATCAATTGTATAGGATCTTGAACTCTTTGATTAGCCACTCTTTATCAGACTAAAAATAGTATGAGTTTATTTATAGACACACTGAGTACAATTATATGTTATGGTTTTTAAAAAATTGAAAAAAATTTAATTCTTTCTAATGACATTAATGTTTCTTTAGTCTACTTACTGGTTTAGTAATCAATGGAAAAATACTGCATATAAGCTGCTGCGATTCTGGCTGAAGCTTTTCACCACTGCCACAACAAATCTCTTTGTGAGTTTTTTTAACAGACATTTGAGATAAGACACAGTAAAAATGCTTCAGAGTTTCTTCCTTCTCAACATGTTTATTAAGTGTTATCTGTAACTTAGCGACACAGAAAAGTGCTTTGTCATTAATAACAAGGTGCAAAATAGCCTTGAGCACCTCTCATCCAGATTATTTAGACCTCAGATTGTCCAATTAGGGAGATGCTGCATAGGATATTTCCAATTAAGACCCAATAATCAATTTTTCTTATCCTGCATAGTGGAACTTTAGAACCAATGGCAGAAAACACAAGTTTTTGGAGAAGAAAGGGGAAGTTGCAAAGGTAAAAATGGAAGTTATAAAACAACACCTAAACCCTGCATTTTGGACACTAGTATTATAATATTTCGTAAACCAAAATGTTCACTTCTACCTATTTCACCTAGTGACATAACCTTAACTATACAGCGTTAATTTCAAAGTTATCACACTACAGGGGAAGTCTTTTTCAGGGTTTAAGATCAAATGAGGTATATTTCTGGGGATCATAACTTGTTAAAGCAGAAAGAGTGAAATTCTCAGAATTCAGTGTTCCAACAATAAGCCACATTTAAAGTTACTAAGAAAAACTATAAAATTCTTGAAGACACAACACAAAAATGACTAATAATAGTTCTAGAACATGAGTATAATCTTGAGAAATACATACATTTACTTCACAATACTTGAACGTTTTAACCTTATTCTCCTCGTTTCTTATAAAATGATATGGACATTCAATATGGCATGCCATCTATTTATATGGTAGCTAGTTCCAATTCAAAACTTTAAAGTATAGCCTCCTGATTGACCAAACTAGAAACAAGACACATCTATTTTCAGTAGGGACACATCTAATAACTAACTCAGGAAGCTTAAAGGCTCTTACCTGCCTGTTCTAAGAGTCTGTTTGGTTCTGCACAGTTTTCTCACATTGAAAATCGTATTTCATGCTACACTTCAGACCAAGCAAGATTGTAGAACAGTTGCTGAAAACCTTCTGCTTTAATATAAGCATAACTATTTTTTTCCTATTACAGCTATATAAATCTACCTTCTGCTTAGCCACCTGTAGAAAATTGCACTTAAAGTTATGCAGAAAGTTTGCACGGAACCTTGAAGACATGTACTCTGATATCCACCTGGAAATTCAAACTGTTCTAAAGCTGAGGAAGTTTCTAAATAGTCAGTGTTTGAAGCCATTAAAGCATTTGGTCCAACAATTAGAGCAACAAGAAACTAGGGGTAAAAACTGAGAGTGAGAAACAGGGACCAGATACTGTCTTCAGACCAATTAGAGGAGATATAGTGGCAGACTGGTTTCTTTATTTCCTCAAAATGGAGTAAGAGGCCATCAAAGTTCCCTAGATTAAAAATTATTAGTTCTGTTCCCAATAATTATACTTTTTTATCCTTCCAAGTTCATATTAATGAGTTATAATGCTTACTTACTTGCATAATATTACATATTTCATTCAGAGATAGGCAGAGTTAATTCTGAAAGACAGCTGTTAGGTTTTAACTCCTGAGGCTCCTGTGTTTTGTCTTGTACTCCCATCCTCTGTAACCATTAAAGACTCCGTGTGAAAAGTGATGCTTAGTCTCAAACATTGGTGCTACTGAAAGACAGCCATTTCACCTGGATGTTCAGGGTGGATTTGTAAGGCCAGTTTAGACTGTCATGATGAACAGGTGACATTTTGCTTTCAGCTGTCACCCTGAAATCAATGAACTGAATTTACAATCACGACATTGTGATGCCTTCACACAAAATAATTTCAGTCTTGTAAAGGAAAGCTGACTGAATAAAAGTGGTGTGATGAAATTTAGGGCATTTGCTAAATCTTGCCTCAAGGTGATTATAGAATAACCTGAAGTGCTACAGCAGCAGCTATGTTGGGGTCCTCTGGGGGCTGCTTATCACATTTTGAAAAGTTGAGATGATCTGTGAATCAAGAGGAATCAACATCGGTTTTTGAACGTGGGTTATTCATAACTACCAATAGAAACAACCCAAATTCAATTTAAATAGGGTGTACTGTTCTGTTCTTGACAGCAAAGTTATTTTTGGTCATACTAATGAGGAAACTAGTGATCAGGGTAGTTTGGTTCTTTCTGTCTAACTGAACTTTCCTGTTAATTTTTCACTAATTAATATATTTTCTCAAGTATTTTCTTAGTAAATGACACGCAATTTTGGCAGAATTAGTCTTTTATCCCTACCTTTTCTTCTTAGTTCTAAATAAGAAACCTTTTGTTCATTCCATGGTACTGCATCTTTTCTGTATTTTGTTTCCTTCCATGATAATGAACTGGACATCTGGGATAACTATTTTGTTAATGTTGGCTGCATAAGGACATATATTGTTTGGACAAAAAGGTTGTAAAGTGCCCTCTTTAGGTAAGGAACAGATGGCAAAATTAGCAGAATAAAAAGTGCCTCCAAAGACCTAAAACCTTAAAGAAATTGTTAAATTTAATTTAATAACTCTTGGTTAAACTTGATCAAGAGCACTCTGATCTGTGTTAGGGTGTTTCCAGCTGTCAGCCAAGGGAGTGATCCTTCCCTCCTACTCAGCACTGGGAATGCCACAGCTGGAGCGCTGAGTCCAGATCTGGGTCTCCAGCACAAATCAGCAAGCAAGTAGGCAAGCAAAGAGAGGACAAGCAAGCAAGCAAGGACAAATATCTCAAAAAGGAGAGATTATGAATTTGCTTGAAAGTCAAAAATTTAAGGCAATAAACTACTGTGACTATAGTACAAGATTTCTAACAGCAGATACATTGAGAATAGTCATTCAAAAGAACATTCCAAAATCAACCCTATAATAGAAAAGATATCCTGTAGACTTTAAGTTACTCATTCATTCTAAAAAGAAACCAAAACTGAAAAAAAACTGTTATTTCACCACACAAAACCAAACAATAAAACCCTAAATTGCTCCACTACCCAAAAAGTTTTTATTATTTCTTTAGTAGTGACAAAGACCTACATTGTTTTGACTAGCAATTCAAAATAATGAAACTCTAAGTAATAAACCTGAAATCATGAAACACTATAATAAAGCGAAATATTTAAGTTATTAAAATATTTTAGCTGTTAAAGTTGAACCACATTATTTTGACTGAAGCTGTTGGCCCTGCAACATTTTTTCTTTCAAATAGCTCTGCTGAATTTTTCAGGGGATTAATATCCCTACTTCCACAAAAAAAACTACCCAAGTTCAAAACCATTCCTAATTCTAAGGTAGTCCAAATCAGTCTAAAATTACATTTCAATATCTTGTTATTTTTATACAGAACAGTGGGATAGATTGAAAGATTACAATTAAGTTATTTTTCATTGGCTGGAAAAGTGTAGAAACATAGCACAGAAATAATTTTATTTGACGTGACTTCATTTGAGCCTTTCCTGAAAAATTATGAATTTATGGTAGGATAGATGCTAGAAGAGAACTATACCACCCAGTGATGCATCATGTCCTTCTTTACTAATGAAGATCATAATATTTTCAGTACAGGCCTGTTTAAACCCCCACTGCAGAACCAGGAAAACAAGTCCAAGTTCTGTGTTCAAGTGTGTTACATATGTGTTCAAGTCCAGTCATCTTCACATGGAATTCTGTATTTCATTCCTATCAAAGTCAGGGGTCTAATATTTATTCTAGAAAAGGTAGAATTAGTCCATAGATAAACACTTTGAAAATTCTAATCTTAATAGCAGAATCACAGACTGTCTTGGGCTGGAAGGGGCCTTAAAGATCACCAATTTCCAAACCCTTTCCATGGACAATGACAGCTTCCACTAGACCAGATTGCTCAAAGCCCCATCCAACATGACCTTGAACGATCTCTGGTATGGGGTATCCACAATTTCTCTGGTCAGTCTGTTCCAGTGCCTCACAGTGCCCTACAACTGAGAAAAGTTTCATAAAAAAGTCTTGAGCTAGGTGTATACTATAATTTTTTAAAACTTTCAATATTATCAGTACCTAAAATCTGTACAACATAAATTACTTTTCACTCAGGTCTCTGTATTTCATGATTTTGTGAGTATGCTCACATACCTTGTTCAACTCAAATTTATAACTTCATTTATTTTTACTCATAAAATAACATTTTGAAAGAATGTTACTAAATGTCGATGTCAAATATAAATTCTCTATTTTGTGTTTTTTCCATGTGCTGTAATATTTTAAAAATATATCTTTCTATGTAGTGTACATAATTTAAGAGTACTAACATTTACCTAATACTCCTTGTAATTCTTTGGAAATACAAAATTAAATGTTGTGAGTGGAATCAACTAACACTCATCTTCTAAAATGGAAACTGATTTTTTTGCATTTACAAAGCATAAATTGTATCCCAGAGGCAAGAATTGCTACAATACTGTGTAAGCCATATTAGAGGCCTTAATGTTGACATTTAATTCTGTAAAATATCCAGACTTCATATTCTTTGCTCATAATGATACAGCTGTCTCTTGGAAAGTCAGGCAAAGAAACTCTTTCATATTCTCTCATGTCAAAAGTAATGAAACATAATCTTTACTGCAATTTGGAGAGCAGCAAGTCCTGAATGACATTGACTGGTAATAAAGCAGTACAGGGTTTGAACTGCAATGTTTGAGACACTTTCTCTTTTAACTCCTGCATAATTGAAAGGAAAAAGTTAAAATAAAAAATTTACAGTAAAATCCACTTAATACTATTATTTTTTTTCTAAAAGAAAACAAAACCACAAAAACTTACATGTTTGTAGAAAATTAAAACAAAAGAGACAAAGGGGTCTCCTTTTGATTACCTCGAGGTCATTTCAGCCAACCTCCCTTCTCAAACAAGGTCAAATACAGCCAATTGCTCAAGACCATGTCTAGTGGCTTTTGAATATCTCTGAAAAGAGAGACTCCACAGCCTCTCTGAGTAACCTGTGTCAGTATGCTTGGACACCTGCAGTGAAAAAGTGTTCAGGGGGACGTTCAGGGGGAACCTCCAGTGTGTCAGTTTGTGCACATTGTCTCTGTCTTGTCACTGGACACCACTGAAAAAAGCCTGTCTCTGGTACTTTTTGTACCATCCCTGAACCTTCTCCAGGATAAACGGTCTCAAAGGTTTCAGCTTCTCCTTATAGGAAAGAAGCTTCAGACCCCAAAACACATTTGTGGCAATTTTGTTTTGGACTCTTTCTAGCACATCTATGTCTCTTATACCAGGGATTTCAAAACTGGACAGAGTACTCCAGGTGTGACTCACCTGTGCTGAGTGGAGGGAAAGGATCACCTCCCTTCAATGGGTGGCAATGCTACTCCTTATATAGTTCATGGTACTTATTAGTTCTCTTTGCCAGAAGTGCACATCACTGGTTCAAGTTCAACCTAGTGGACCTCCAGGTCCTTTTCTGAAAAGCTGTTTTCTGAGTCAGCTGCCATCATATATTGGTGCCTGGCTTTATTCCTCCCTGGGAGCAGGATATTGCTTTTCTCTTTGTTGAACTACACGAGGTTCCTGTCACAAAGTTCCCGTCTCTCACTATTGGTTGTCTTCAAAAAAGTTCTCTGTGAAGGAGTTCACTATTGGCTGAACCAGATAAACTCCCCAGTGGGGGATGTGTTCAGGGTTCCATCAGAAACCCTGCATATGTTCCAGTTCAGATACCTATTTATCTGCTGTGGAATGTGCACATTTAGATCAAGCAATTGTGATAAATTTAAGCTTGTCAGTATGATTTTCACCTTAAGTTTTGCTTTTTAAAAATAAACAGAAGAAAAAGAAAACCCCACAAGTATTCTTCTGCTGAAGAAATCCATATGTTCTGCTAGGAAATATATGAAGACATTTTAAAACAAACTGAGTAGTTTTGAATTATTGATTATTGATTATTTATTATCTTAATTATTTTAAATTATTAGTTATGTCACTATCATGTTTATACTAGACTTAGAGATGTAAATAATGTATTAATTACTCTTCACTACTAGAAATGTTAGAAAGCATATTAAAATTATCTGCATTTACAAGTAATGAACAATTTAACAAATATTTTTAGTGCTAGTTAAGTAGCTAACTTATTTGATTTATTCAGCAAAGTTTCTTTGCTTAAAATTTTGTTTCTATGAATACTTTTCCTATATTAAAAATTTTCTTCATCATGATTAGAATAGAACAGAACAGAATAAAATAGAATAGAATAATACAGTTCCAGTTGGAAGGGATCTACAATGATCTAGTCCAACTTCCTGAACACTTCAGGGGTGACCAAAAGGTAAAGCATATTGTTAAGGGCATTATCCAAATGCCTCTTAAACGCTGACAAGCTTAGGGCATCATCCAGCTCTCTAGAAAGCCTTTTGCAGTGATTTACTACTCTCCCACCAAAGAAATTATTCCTATTGTCGAGTCTGAAACTCTCCTGGTGCAGCTTTGAACCATTCTTTCCACACATCATTTTCTTGGATCCCAGGGAGAAGGGATTAGCACTTCCTTCTCCACTTCCCCTCCTCAGGAAGCTGTAGACTGCAATAAGGTCCCCTCTTAGCCTCCTTTTGTCTAAATTAGACAAAGAGAATTTTTAAAGTGTAGTTGGGAAATGTACACCTTTAGTATCAAATAGTTATTGACTGCATTCGGTCATTGCTAGTTCAAAATGAGTAAGAACAGGATATCTAGCATTACCTTTAAAAAAAAACCAAAAAAACCTGTATTTCAAATATGGTAGTGATCCTGAAGCTATTAATCAACTGTTGAGTTGTCAATAAACTATTAGACAGAAGGCCTTTTGACCTGAAAAGTGCCCATTGAATTTTCTCAGTCTGAACTGTAAATGATGCAGGGCTCTGTGGTAAAGGAGAATGTGTTTTACATGCTGCTCTCTGCAAAAGTTAGAAAGAGTGAATACACATGAGGAGCAGTGTGATGGATGATATGAAGTAGGGATCCCCAGATTTTTCTGTCTTTGCCACCTGGTAGCTCACACACTACAGCTAAGCTATACTTGGCTTGGTAGGAAGCCAGGAGCTGTCACTGTCACCATTGATTTAAAGCACTGCACCTAGGCCTAGCAGATTTGTCATCCTTCTTGACTGTACTGAATGCTTCTTGTGTTGGATACACCCACATAACAGTTTCAGGTATCTTTAACAGTTTTAGTGCTTAATCTGATGTGCACCGGCCACATTGCTCTTAAGCAGTTGGTGTCCAGAATACAGAAACAAAAAATAAACAGGAAGTAACAACTGGCTAACTGGTTGTATCTGATGATTGTACGGACAACAGAAATATGGGAAAAGTAAATGAAATAAAATATTCCTGTTAGTGTTTGGTTGAAAACCTTTTCAGCTTATCTTTTTTAAGGAAGGTTATGTATTTTATTTACATTCACTTGTCTTTGAAAAGAGAATTCACTGGGAGAACTATAGTCACATTGCAGCATTCCCAAAATCAGCAAAGACTCTTCCTTCTTACATCATACACAGTTAAGTCAGGTGTTAGATAGAAAATGGGAAATATTGTACTCATCTTTAGAAAGGGTAGAAAGGAGGACCCTGGGAACTACTGACCTGTTAGCCTCACCTCTGTGCCTGGAAAGATCATGGAACAGATCCTCTTAGAAGCAGTGCTAGGGCACATGAAGGAGAGGGAAATGATTTGAGACAGCCACCATGACTTCACCAAGGGTATGTCCTGCCTGACCAACCCAGTGGACAGCACATTTCAAGGGAGTGAGAATATGTGAGAGGAACAGCCCTGAAGACATCAAGGTCTGTGAAAAAGGATGAGAAGCAGATGTTCCACAGACCAGAGCAAAGATTCCTCTACATCCTGTTGTGCAGACCAGGATGACAGGATACCCTGCCGCAGAGATCCACCTGAAGCACAGGCAGGGCCTCCCACCAGTGCAGGTGGATGCCTGAAGGAAGATGTGACCCTGTAGAAAGCCCACACTGGAGCAAGTTTCTTGCCAAGATTTGTGACTTCATGGGGGACCCATGCTGGAACAGTCTGTTCCCATAGGACTGCACCCCCTAGAAGGGACCTACAGTGGAGCTGTTCATGAAGAACTGCAGCCTGTGGGAAGGACAGACAGTGGAGAGTTTCATGGTGGACTGTCTCTCATGGTAGACACACCATGGTTGAGCAGGGGAAGAGTGTGAGGAGTCCTCTCCCTGAGCAGAAAGAGACCTGTGATGAACTGATTTCAACCCTCATTCCCCATCTCATAGAAAACTCTGAAGTGTAGTTAAGCCCAGGAAGAAGAGAGAGATGGAGGAAGGTGTTTTAAGATTTGGTTTTTTTTTTTTCCCATTACCCTATTCTTAATTGATTCGTTTCTCTGAGTCTAGTCTGTTTTGACCATGATGGTAATTGGTGAGTGATCTCTCCCTGTCCTTATTTGGACCCACAAGTTTTTTGTTATATTTTGGCTCCCTGTTTAATTTATGAGTGGGAATGATAGTGCAGCTTGAGTAGGCACCTGGCATCCAGCCAAGGTCAAGCCACCAGAGTTTGTTATAAAAGTGAATTTGAATTGTTGTGGGTCCAGGGAAGAAATACTCTTATCGTCAGAAGAAAGGAAATTGGAGAACAAATAATCTTAATATACTCAATCTAGCAGTTTAAGTTTTGGAAGGGGATCTAATGGGTGTCTTTAGGTATAGATGAGATAAGCTCCAGGGACAAAAACTTTCTATCTGTAGTGATAAACCATGTTGATAGAAGGATGTATCAGTATAAATATTGATACTGGAACTGAAAAGAAAGTTTCTAAACAATGGAGGTGAAAATAATCCACTACTAGATTTTGAAAAGCAAGTTTATATTAAAATCCAGATGCCTTTTCCCCAATAATGACTTTTTCCCTTAACAGATTTATAACTGGACTTATAGAAGAGATTCCATCTGCTCCCCCTTCTCCTTCCCCCCCCCCCCCCCCATTTCTGACTAGAAAAGGTAAAATATGACTGCCATGGAAGAGGAGAAGATGAAGAAAACCAGTTCTAGATCATTTGCAACCGCTTTTCCTGAAACCATCCTGTGTCTGCAGTCTCCTCTCTTCTACACATCTACACAGCAAATAATCAAAGTTAGTAAGAGTCTGCAGTAGTCTCCTGTACTTATTTCCAGGGCAGGATGGAAAGGCCCAGTTTATTAAATCATGTACGCAGAAGTTATAGAGAAGGGGAAATTAATTAAGTTGCACTGAAAAATTTATTTAAAAAAAAATCCCAAGCTTGTAAGGCTGAAGTCTGCAATTCTAATAATGGTTTCGTTTTGGTTTATCTTCTTTTAAATCTTTTTGTGTATCTACTATATATGTATTCATATATTGAATATGTGTGTTTGTATCTTAAGCATTTTTGGCAGTTCAGTAGAATCTATAATGGAAAATAGTATATCAGTATCAGACAAAGGTACATAGAAAGTAAAACAGCTGGGCAACACTAGCTGAAGTGTGTGAAAGGAAGAATAGATACCACCCCCCCATCTGCTGTATCATTTATACCTTGGAAGCAAGAACAAAACCGTAGATTAGAAAACAGCAGTGTGTGTCATGGTTTTCTAATGCCACAGTTGCAAGTAAGACAAAGCTAGAGATTTCCTTGTAGCCTTGATAGTTTTATATGGTTTGTAAGCTGTGCTTTATCCAAAGGAATATATATATGTTTAAGACTGCTTTCTACATAAAAAGGTGCACTGTATAATAAGTTAGGATCTGATTAGGGAAAATGAGCATATAATGTAGAACTAACTATGAAGACAAAAATATTAAATTATTTAAAAAAAAACAAATCTCACAAAAAGTGAGAAATTTACAATACTCAGGAAACTAACACTCATTACGTTCAATAAATGATGAAATAGCTAGGGAAATTGCTGACTATTTGTTTGTTTTTTACAGAAAATAGAGTCGGAAATAGCCAGTCTAAAAAATATCTAATAATCAACTATTGTATGAAGTGTGTCCCTTGATACTATTTGCTGTACTCATAAAGTACAGCTTTTCAAAACTGAAATCCTCATGCTCACTTAAGGTCTCTAAGCATACATTTGTACGGTTTGGAATATTGTGCTTTAACAGGAAAAACAGGTTGGATAACTGCAGTTATCCATTATATGTGAGTATTATAAATCAGTCAGTAATGTAAAAAGTCAGGAAGAATTAAGTTTCAATTATTTTTTTTACCCCCAATTATAAAAACATTGAAAAAATGAAGTTAAATTGGAGTTCCCAGTTAAAAATTCCCTGATAGACTGGAGGTGACTTGGAGTAACTGGGAAGATGGTGAGAGAAAAAAATTGAGCAAGAGAGAAAAAGCAAAATTAGTAGTTATGGCAAATGTTGTTTAGGAATGCTCTCATATATGATAACTTGCCAGGGAATTATTAAATGCAGCAGGTCATGAGGGAATCTGAGGAAGAGTAAAGGTGTTGTGACTGAGGTGGAATACTTCCTAGAAAATATGGGTGTGCTTAATAAAAAAAAAAAATCACAATATTAAACATGCAGAAATCTTTAGCCAGCAGAGTTTGATGATAGCTTTTGATAAATCAGTCACTGTAAAAATGTGTAGTACTTTAAAAATGTAGGTCTCATCTCATAAAATCCGTGGTCAATTTTTTGCTTTCCTTTCCTTATACTATGACTCAGAAACTGAAAATGGGAAAAAAGCAGAAGACTGTTCAGGATTAAATGAGTATTTTGAGCATACAATGCATGTGGTAAAGCTGTCAGACACAATGCTGAAACTACTGTAGCAACTTGCAGAAATTAATACTTTTACATTATGAAATCATGAGTTTCAACAACTTGTATTATATATTAGAATCTGTCAGTATCAGAACTATGGAGAATATAAATAAATATAAAATACCTTTATTTTTGTTGAAAAAGGGAAGGATATGGTCACATTATTGAAGGCTACCTTACAGTAGGCTGCTGCCATGTATCATTTCCTAATTTTCATTTGTTGAGTTGTACAAACTAAAACTTTTGTAAGCGTCCTGTTCATTATGATGTTTTATAAAATTTGTAATTCTTAAAGTAAATTAAGAGTTTTTTAGCAATAAAATTACAAGTTATTAATTTTTAAAATGTGAAACCTAAATAAATAATTTCTAAATACAAGAGAAAACTTCAAATCCTTTTGGAGTCAATGGTACAATTCTAATTTCAACAAGACAATATTTTCCTCCAAGGACCTCCCACTCCAAGCTCAGTATGAACATATTTTCTGCAAGATTTTTACCTTTAAAATCTCAATAATCTTCACCACGTTTACAGATGAATGTGTGTCAATTTGTCTTACTTAAAAATATGAAACCAACACCAACATGAACAGCCAAAACCTGACCTTGTAAATAAGAAACTGCTCTGCACAGGAACTATGACATGACATAGGGTATTTAGGCTACGTAAGACCTTTATGTAGGTATTCTCATTTATTTTCAGAATAAATTTAATATGATTTAATTTCCATTATTTTGAAAATTAATTAAACAAAATCTTATTAAGACTACTTAATAGAAAAAAAAATCCATAAAAAATGTTAAGTCCTTTGAATTAATTAATTTTCAGAGTTCATTAGAATTAGCATTATGATTTGTTGGTATTTGGGAAAGACATGGCCGTCACTGTACCTCTGAAAACTCATCATAGAGGTATCACTAATTCATATCCAATTTCTTCCAGCAGTGATTATTAAACCTTTGGTGTGGGAAAAATAATGTTTTTCTTTTCTCCTGAGAAGCCTGTAAAAGCCCAATTACACATGTATTCACCATTATATGGCATATTCAATCAAATATTTCTTACACACAATTCTCAGATCTCTTATGGATAATTCACATACAGAAACCCAAAAGCAAGAAGCTGAAAGTGTCACACTGCAGTAGAAGAAAACAGCAATGCATTTGTGTTTGCAAGTTTTAATGGTAGAAAACAATTTATTGCATTATCTTAAGGAGTAAAGAGTTCTGCTCATCATAAATTGAATCACAGATCTTTAATAAAAAGATTTTTAATAATTATTGTTTTTTAAATTGTGGATAGGACTTAATTTGAATCATTAGTCCAAATGTTTAAAGACATTGGCTTATATCTGTATTAGTCTGCTAGGCTGCTAAGCACTATCTTGGTAGCGTTTAAAGACATTTTTACATCCACTGTTGATGGGGAGACCGGATAAGAACCCATGGGAACATCAGCTCTCTCATTATCTGCTTCCAAGCTTTTTATATGTACCAGCTTGCTTCGTGAAGCATCTCACAGTATCTTCAAGATAGACTAATTGTCTGGCCATACTAGTCTAGCTGAGTTTTATGTCTGTACTGATCAGCTGCATTCTTTATTTTAAATTGTTAAAACTTATTTGAGGATTTTAGTTCATAGCTTCATCCAGTGTATGTTAATTCCTTCATTCCCTAAAACATCTTTCTTCAACATGCAATTTAATATTTGTCTTTATAAGACACTTACAGAAATATTTCATTTTTTCATAGAAAGGGCTGCTGCTGTTTTTTTCCTTTGGAGGCAACCTCTGAAAGTAGATAATGATTTGTTTTATTGTCAATAATACATGAAACAAAGAACCACAAGCCTTCATCAGAATATGGAGGAGTTTAAGTAGTGAATTGAAAACTGACAAAGCCTACTTCCAGGCAATGAATAAGAAAAGTGAATTTCTCTTAAAAAAATGGGAGAAACAAGTGGGTTTTATGAGAAATGGAAATGGCATTACAAAATAGGAGATTTTCTTTCATTTCTGAACTTATCACAAACCAATGCAATGTGTTTTCTTCCTACAGATTGAAAAGCATAAGTATAAAAGGCAAAAGATTGATTGTCTTCTTAAGATGTCATTAGACTCTGTTTTCAAATTCGGTAAGGATACAGATCTTTACAAATGGGTTTTGTTATTTCTGTTTAACAATTTTTCCCTCCAGTCAGGTATACAGAATGATCTTTACATCAGTGATGACAGTGATGATAGGACACTGTATGCCTTGTAAATTTTTTGTAATGAAAAAATACATTTTGAAATACATAAATTACACACTACAGTACTTTTTTAGCTTTCTGTTTTGATTATTTTTTTGATTTCACAAATTTTACATTTCTGTTAAATATTTCACTGCTGAATAATCAAAGTGCCACAGAAAATTTACTTGGAGTTTATATATATAGGCAGCAGCTTTTTTAAAATTATAACTTTACAGGTCTTCTTTCTCATCCGTATTATCAATAATTCTTTTCAGACATTGGTACTCAGGCACACAGTGCCTTTAGTCAGCTTCTGTGACTGGTCATACATATCTACTAATACTGAAAAACCTATGCTCCCCTTTGGGTAAATAATCCTTTATACAAGGGTAATAATCCAGTTGGCACATTTCTGTGTCTGTAGATATGCTTTCTTACTGGAGTCAAACTATCATCCAAGGAAAAGTCATCAGTTTAATATGTTTCCTTTTATTTTTGTGTGTATATATATGTATATACGTGTGTGTGTATATATATACACACACACGTATATACATATATATACATACACATGTACACATGTACATGTATACACATATACACATGTACACATATACACATATATACATATATGCAAATTTCAGATGAATTTTCTCCTACACTCCTTTGGAAGTTTCTTCTCGTAATACCGTTTCAGTTTTCTAAGAAAACCTCTGCTTTCACAAACAGGTGGCATTAAACTACTGAACTTAATGAATTACTGTTTTTTTCTGGGTAAAAAAATCACAAACAAACAAACTCAGCAAAAACTCTTAAGCTTTCCAAATAATTACAGTTCTGATTTTGTCACAGTTTGCTTCACTAAAAAAATTGCTTCACTAAAAAAAACCTCCCAATATATATATAACTTGCATATATATGTTATATGTTTATAATACATAAATATATTAATTTATACTCACACATTATTATTAATTATTTGTAATTAAAATTATATAATAATACATACATCGTTTCTAAGTAATCAAAAAATATTTTTCTGCAACTACTTTTGGTTATGTCAAGAATATGGTCGCATTCTAATATTTGCTCTCTTTAATATGCATTAAAATTTACATCATGAAGGTACAGAATAGGACATAGGTAATTAATCTTTAATTTCAATTAAAGTCAAACCTTTTGTGTGGTACCTGATAGAATAAAATATATCCAGAGGTTTCTAAAGAGTAATTTATCTCCATTAAAGAAAAATCCAGAAGGTTATCACTTTGTGGAGCTGAACAACGAACTGGTGATGAAGTTATATCTGATTATTTTCTTGGCAAGTCATTACAGTCATTATCCTCCTACCTGCATCAGAATTAGCTATTTGCAAGGACTGATTAGTTGTGAAGACAGACTACTTTAATAACAATGGTCTTAAATGAAATTGAAACTTCCTTTGTTTTTTCACAAAGAAAGAAAATTGTTATGAAAAATTAAGACCACAGATAATTTGCAAATGCTTGATCATATAGAGATGATTCTACACTTTAAAATATGTTGAACATTTAATTTCAATATACATTCAAGTGCTTAGCTTTGACTTTAATACCTAATTATCTTTTGAATTTGCAAACATTACTCATTCTGGAAGTACTGAATTTTCAGAGACTTCTTTGGTGATATGCAGATATCTGCATATAAGTGCTAATATGCACTTACAGGTCTTACTTAATCTCATACAGCAGCTGGTTTCTAAAATACAGCAGATTAATCATTCTGTAGGAGTGTCTGGCTATGACTATGGTAACAATTTCAGATGTACGTATCTGTGGGCTGAATGTAATTGTTCATACAAAAGCATCTAATAATTTTTTGAGATTAATCAGCACATCCCTGCTGAAAGAAGTTTTCTGTAGAATCTATGCCAAATCTATCAGCCCTATGTGACTGTCTCGGAGCATTAAAAAGTAGCTGGAATGGCTCTGTGCAATGTATATTTCATTGAAGTTTCCATATTAAAATTCCTACTAATCATGAGCTAGGTCTCAGCCTCCTAGTTACAGATTTTATCAATACAAAGAACGGATTTTAGAGAGCAAATCAAGCGATCAAATAAAAATGTCTGCTTCTGGTTCAAGGTGAACTATAAAGTTGACTAAACTTGCTCACATAAAGGTACCTACACATGGACAACATTTTTTTTTGTATCTTTTAGACTGATTGCATCCTCTGGATTGGGTACCATTCCTAAACATAAACATTTAGTGACATTTGTTACCCTTTGCTTCCAGTTGGTATCTCAGAAGAGTATAGGTCTCTTGCAGGTCCTGAATCTTCTCTATCAGACCTGTTTTTATGCTCAGATGTGGTGGTGCCTTCCCTCAGGGGGGCTCGGACCCCGCCTGTTGCTCAGGTGCTGGCTATACAGTGGTTGAGTGACACGGGATCCAAGGATGCTCAGGAAGAGGAGTTGGAGGTCAAAAAACACCCCTTAGACATCCCCTGGGGTGGAGAGAAGCACAAACCCAGCCTCCCTTTCCAGAGACTTCTTCGCAGTTCAGCAGTTTATTGGTCAGTTATTAGGTAATCTTATATAATTGGTTGTTATTACTGTGTCCCACCCTGTAAGCCCCGCGTTATTGAATGTTAGTGTTTTCCACACCCTGTTTCTTGTGCCTTAAAAGTTCGTGTTTGGTGCATGATTCGGAGGATTTGTCGTCTCCCTTGAACTGTAATAAACCATCTGCACCCCCGCCAGAAATCTCCCTCTCCTTTTCTTCATGCTCCGGATCACCGTGCGCTCAGTGAGCTACTATCTGCACCTACCGAGGGCAGGCTGCCTAGCCTGGGGCAGCGCCATTGGGATACCTGCTTGCTGCGTGAGAGGTTCTGGCGAGCCCACATTCTGGGCCACTGGTTCCCACGCGAGGGCTCAATCCTGGCTGCGATCGGATCGCTCCAGACCCTCTGAATAAGCGGCGCTTCCAGCCCCGAGGTTCCATCGAGCTATCCCGAGGCAGGGCTGAGTGAGTCGCGACGCTGCACTCAGATACATATTGTATGTCAGATGAGACTGGATAGATAAGATTAGGCATTTGAATACATATGACTTAGATATTATGATGCCCAGATACTAAATATCTGGGTTTACACAGGAGTTAAAATGGAAGAGGGGCTTACTTTACTGAAATATGGAGAATCATGCATGATTCTTGACCCCATAACACCTACCTGGGAAGATTTGCTGCTTCCCATTTATCAATAATAGATTCTGTGAAGACTGTCAGAAGTGGGAAGTTCTGTTACTCCAAATAAATGAATAATGTCAGATTATTTGGTGTCCAGAAATATGTCTCCATTCTCTGAAGTTTCTAGCCAAGTATTCTGAGCTAAGCTTGTGACGGAGTAAGAGGGAAAAATTTAAAAACTTTTGTCTGTGAAAGAACTTTTTAAGAAGTTGGAGTTGGGATTTAGATCTACCTTATAATAAAAGTAAAGGAATCAGGGTGCACTGACTCACCTCAGGCAAATTGTCAGTGATGTAAAGAAAACATTTAATTGTAATGGTGCGGTTTTCTATCCTTCCTGATGAAACGGAAACGTGCATAGAGAAATAATTTTCTGTAGTTCACTGGTGAACCACTTTGCTGGCAGGAAGCAGGAAGATCCTAGATCTTGATCCACAGTCATACTACTGTTCATGTACTTCAAGTCTTCTTTTTTCTTTTTTTCCCCTAGGAGAAATATACGCAAATACCTGAAACATGATTAAAATACAGGTAATTCCTTAGACTCTTTCAGGATTTAATCCATGTCATTTACTCCTCTTTCAATTTCTTTTTCCATAGATGGCACATTTTTTACATCATGATGATTTGACTTCAGCAACAGTAAGAGAAGAACTACCAGTTAGCAAAACATTATTCTAGCAAACTTGGAAACTAAATCCTGGATTACAATCTTCTTTGTTCTAGTGCTCCGATCTCTCACAATCTTAACTGATGTCCTCACGATGACATTATTATGCAAAGGGAAGAAAACAACACTACTGACCATAATTCAAAATAAAAAATCTTTCCAAATACTGTGACTGAGGCATAATTGAATATATAATATGAAGTGAAATGAGTTATGTAAATGCCCTAAGTAGACAATAATCTGTCCTGGAAAACTGTGCTATCAATAGAAGCAAAGGCAGAGCAGACAAAGGATTCTACTACTGTTCTGAGTTTGGTTGTTAGACAAATTCTTTCTAATCTAACACTCAGCACTACAACAATTTTTCCTTGTTTTTGTTCTGTTTATTTGCTTTTTTTTTAAACAGTAATTTATGGAAATAAAGTGATTTAATATGGAGATCAAAGTGGTTCCACATATCCCCTAAATCCAAATTCCATTAAATTTTTTACACCCATGGTTATAGGGGAGGAAGTAGTATTATGTACAATTCACATGACCTAGTCTGCAAGACATATTAAGATCCATATCTATCAAACAAGGTGGAGATGTAAACTACACAGATAAGCATAGGCCTTTCTTTGCTGTGCAAACACTCTGGTGGGAAAATAAAGTCACAATTTTGGGTGCGTCTCAGGCTAGTTTTGAGGTAATAGAAGAGCCAATTAGGTGCCATTCCTACTAAAACTTTTTGTTTATACAGGCATCAATTCAGAGATATTTTACAGAAAAGTCATTTGAAGTTCTTCCAGGATTAAACTTTTCAGGGTCAGAGAAAGATTTTCATGACAATGACTAATAGAAATAAATAAATGTGCTTTATGAAGCTGAATTTAAATGCTATCAGAGTGTTTGTGTGAGAAATATAAGTGCATGTGCTGACTTTTTTGTTGTTGTTGTTTTTTAAGCTAGGAGATCCTTTTCCCTACAATCAGTTTAGGCATATAGGCCAAATACTCTGAAATAGATTTTACACTTACAGACTAAAGTAAAAATCAGCATATTAATGGAGTAGACTTTATTATTCCAGGTTACTGTTCTTTAATTCCCCTTTAATTAATTTGGTTTGGAGTAGTCCTGTAAAACTGTAATGCATTGTTTCACTATCAGTTTCACTACCACCACTTATAATGATGATTATGTATTTATACATGAATACAAAAATTCCACTGATTTTTATAGTACAATATCCCTAATAGAACACAATCCATGGAACTAAGACATAGTGGTCAATTAAATATTTATGTTCTTCTGTTTACACATATATCCAATTTTATCTCCGGGTAAGTGTTTATAAATTTAAATTATTGCCTATCAGATTAGATTTGGAATATATAGAATTTTCCAGCACTTCCTATATATTGTCTCATATATCAAGATAAAAGTCTTGGACACAGTCATAGGTGAGTTATTGAGAATTCAGAATCTTATGACAACATATACTAATCTTACAATTAAAAATTTTGCCTGTGTTTAGGCTTCAGTCTGTCTTCAGAAGAATTTCTGAAAAAGTACATTTCATTTTTTTCATCTAATAATCTCCAAAATTCTTTCATGATGTGCTGTTCTAGTTGGAGAAATATTTTCCTGGTAATTGTTCTTTATTAGTACTCTGTTCTATATGTTTGGGGATTTATGTTTGTTTGCTTATCTCCTCATTATTTCTTTTCTAGTAGTTATTTTATGCAACAGACTGTCATGGGATGTGTTGAAGAAAAGAACTGGCATTTATATTGTAAGTGTGTCTTTAACCAGTTACAGTTATCTACTGCATTGACTAAAATAAGAGATATGTTACTATGAAAGAAAAGCCTGCAAAAACACTTGTTCCTTCCTTCGATTTATTTGAAAAAGATAGACAGAAAATAGTTCATATTAATGTCAAGCTCAGATTTTTATTATTTTCCACATTAATTTGATAATTTCATAGTTTGAACTTATTTACCTGTTGATTCAGTCTTTAATATGAAGTAATTTTTACTTCAGTACTATTTCATCTCTAATTAACTTAATAAAGTTATAGTAAAGTACAACAACTAAAGGTTTCCTCTGTGTGTTTTACCATCAGATCCTTTTTGATAAAATATGCAAACAAACCTCTACTCTGAGTTCTAATGAAGGCTTAGAGGTAGATAAAACATACTAAAGCTATTTTATTTGACATGTTGATTTGTATATCAATACCAGATCTACAAGATTTCATATTGCAGTAATCACATACAACACCGTGTTCAGGGATCCTTTGAGGACTGCTCGGACGAGACAGGATACACATGGCCAAGAAGGACCAAAACATTTTGCTAACAGGCCAGCTCACACAGGGAGGAAAGATACAGATACAGGGTAGGAAAGATACAGATACAGGGTAGGAAGGATAGTAGGAAGGATACAGACAACCCATACAGTAGGGAGCAAGTGGTGGACAGTGTTGGCAAAGCAAAGTCAGGGTAATGTGGACAAGAGTAACTTTGTATTGAACAAAATAATGCTGAAGGGACCTATCTAAATGTACTTGTATGAATAAATTAATGATGAGAAGACAGCATGATAGCAGAGACTTCCACACATTTTCTGGGAACTCATAACCACTGCATTCTTCTCTGAAACGCCTGTGTACTCATGCACAACACGTAGTGACCATGGAATTAGGAAATAGATGTCTGGGAACTGTTGCAGCGCTATGACCTCACTGGGATTACAGAAATGGATGTAGAATTTTTACAAAGGACAGGCAGAAAGAAAGCAGGGAAACAAGTCCTTTATTTGAGAAAACAGTGAGAATGCATGAAACTTTACCTAGGGATGGAATGGCAAACCAGGTAAAAGTTTCTAGTTCAACATTAATTCACAGACTAATGTGAGACCCACTGTGATGGGAGTCTGCTAAAGACTGGCTGTTCAGGAAAAAGTTGATAAATTCTTCCAATAACTGAAAGTCTCATTTTCATAGCACCTGATCCTCTCCGGCATCATACTTTTGGAAACAATCACATTCTGCACATATCCACTTTGAGAACCTGTATTCCTTTCTGGCGGGTTCCGCAACAAGTTGATCTCCTATATTTTTGTCTTTCAGCTATAGCAGGAAGGATGCAGAAGAGCCCAGACATATCATTGCTATTTTAGCCATTTCACAAGTATAGTTATCAAGACTTCCTTTTGTAAATCCTACCATTGTGTGCTACTTTATTGTGCTTCCATATTCCTTGTTCCTTCTCCTTGTTTAAAATAACACTCTCCATTATTTCCTCTTCCTTTTTGTCAAGTTTCATTACATTATTTCATTATTTTCTATTCACCATTGAGATGTGAAGGACAGCCTTGGTACCCTGAAGGTTTCCCAAATTCTTTGCTGAAATTTTAGGGCTTTTTGCCTTTGTATTGAGTTCCTCACATCCATACCTCTTTTGGTTATAGTAGTTCCTCTTTTTGTTTGTTTATTCTGTTCTACAAATATTTTAATGTTTTTGCATGTGTTCTACAGGGTTATGAACAAGACAGTTCACTATATACTGCTTTTAATTTTGCCAAGATTTATTGTGAGTAGGATTTTTTTTTTAAATTCTAACTATAGTGATAAACTCTGAAAGCCAGAGTTAGTCTTAGTCTTAGTTGACATAAGACTTCTTGGCTGAATTATACGTTGTTGGTTTGAAAGCACAAAATGCATTCCTGTAAAGGCCACAGTGACCTTTTGTAATTTGATTCAGTAAGGAATCAAAATGCAACATTTTAGCAAGGTTAACTAAGTTGCTAAGGCACATACTTTTCAACAAAAAAATCTATTTCATATAATTTCATAGTGTGACATTCAAACAGGGTTATCCAAATTTCTACATGTTTGTTCTGCTGTGATTGAACAATACCAATTTGTTCCTGGCTGGCTGTCCCTACCGGAAGACAATCATTCTTCTGCGTTGGCGTTTATTGCTCTAGAGTCTAATACTTGCTTTACTTTAAGGAACAGGTAATAGCAGTTTATTAGGCTTTATGAGGAATACATTATGAGATTCAGGGAATAAATTAATAATGATATGGCAAATTGTCATTTTTAAATGATCACACTTCAACAAATATTTGGAGAATCCAGAGCACTAACATAGCTGTTTATTTTGGAAAATGCAGTTTTAATGTCAAGATTTATTTTAATCAATTTGTGAAAGGTTTTGAGTCCCCTCCCAACTTCTTGTACATTCCCAGCCTACTCAGCGGAGGGAGCAGAGTGGGAAAAATGCAGACGTTGTTCAGCAATAACAAAAACACTGCTGTTGTTATTGACCCTGTTTTATTAATGTATCCAAAACACATCCAAAATCATACAGGCTGCAATGAAGAAAATTGACTCCATCTCAGCCATACTTGGTACATCAGCTCACTTTAAAATAGACATGAAGGCTGAGACTCAGCTGTAAAAGCATAAACATGTAGTGAAACTTAAAATGTTTGAGCTCATAATGAGCTTCTATTTGCTGTTTAGAATGCTGAGTGTGTCTCTGAGGCTCTCAGGTAGTGCAGTGAAGATAACTGATATCTTATAATATCTGAAATTTCACCAGATGCATGTTAGGTAATTTGATCCCACTGTAGATATCCATTTATTAGACTGATCATGACGTGCTTTTAGAACACTCCAGAAACATATTAGAATGGTGAATCACACATCTTACTTCCTAGGCATCCCTCTACATCCTTACTTTATCGATTGGTTGTAAGTGCTCTGCAGACTTAGTTACATGTAGGTGAGAGCCTTCAGTTATGAGAAAAATATAGAATGTAGCCTTGTTAATGAAATGACCCTCACTGTAACTAGAACATTAATATTAGTAACTTAATCATGATGATTTTTTAAAATTTCCTTTTAAAAATGTGGTCTCATTCAAAATACCAGTGCATAGCTTTTATTAAATTCCAGGGTAATTTCAGGGGTTTTTTTCTGGTTTATGATCTATGTTTCCTTACAAAAATGATCCAGCTTACTTCCAATTTTTTATTTTGTTAGGGAAGAAGAATGTTAAACTTATTCTTATGTACATGGTTTAAATTATGCTGTGTCATATGCTAAGTTGTTTGGTATGTCAAGTTCAGACAACATAATTTTGATTTTAGTGTCTATTGTTATTATTACTCTGTGTCAGAATGTTAAGAATACTAGACAAAAAGAGACTTGTTCACTACAGCAAAATAACATGGAAGAAAAATCTACTGAACTTCTTGTGCTATGATTTTGTATTTAAAAAAAAAAGGTTTTGCATCAAGTCAATATTGAGAGCATTTTATTTCAGGTTGGGAATTATGTTTTATTCCTTAAGCACTGATCTATGCAAAAAATGGCCATGAGGTAAGCCTACTTCTTTAAGTCCAGCTTGATTAAGAGTAATGGAGAAATAAACAAAAAATATAGATAGGAATTATAGATTTTGAACATTTTATATAATTAGTGATTCATGTCAAAATCCCTTCTTTTTAGTCCATAAAAAATATATAGACATCAGAAATAAGATCACAAGATATCTGAGTGAACAGAGTGTCTTAATACATCATGAACTTCTTTGCCTTCCACTTTGTAGAAGACAAATATCAGAGACATGATGCTGATTCAGACTAGTCTTTGGATTCTGGATGTTGTGTACTAGATACATATGACTGAGAAGTGAATCATTAGGTCTACTATTCTAGCTGATAAAAATATGGGGATATGGACTCAGACACAAATGTCACCGGCTGTTACATTCTAGCAATCTCAGTAAGAATTAAAATAAAATATGGCACATTAAGCAAACAAATAAATAAATAAATGTAACAGAGAAGCAGTAGGAATCAGTGTAATTAAGTTCATTGAATGGGACATTTTCAAGTCTGATTTACATTTCTGGGAGCATCTGAGGTCTTCAGAAGTTGCATTCTACAAGCTGCAATACTAAACAAAGGCTTCTTGTGAGAGTTATTTCTGAAATCCAGTTCTTCTCTCAGATGTGATAGGATTCTTCAGGAGGAACATCAGAGGAAGTAACAAGACTAATCCATGACAGGGTTGTTGCTGGCCTTCCTTGTCTTTCTTTCCCCAACATCAACTCCTAAGTACATTGTCTTGGCTGTTATTGGAGTCTCTTGATCTGTGGAGCAAGCAAAGGAGGAGGTTTGCTTTGTGGTACCCACACAGATATTGCTCATTTCCCTACCCACAGTGGGATGAGGGAGACAATAGGAAGAATAAAAATGAGAAAAGTCATGGGTTGAGATAAAGACAATTCAAGAAGTGAAAGAAAAATAAAAGAAAAAAAGGAAAAATAAAAGAAATTATGCAAACATAAATACTCACTTGCATCCCACAAGTGGACTGATACCCAACCAGTCTCTGAGCAAGAGCTACTTTGGAAGGCAAACACTCTCCATCCCTTTTTTTGCTAAGCATGGTGTTATATCACATGGAATACTCCTCTGGAAGGGGACACTGTGAGAAACTGAGAAACATTTGATTTTATGAAAGCACTGTCTCACATATTAATAATATTAATTTAATTGTAATAACAAAACATTGTCATGTTATCATGACAATTTCAGCCACAAATCTAAACCATAATGTCATGCAGGTTGTTATGAAGAAAGTTAACTCCATCCAAGCCAGACCCAGGACAATTTGAAATCTATATTCTCCTATTCTTGCAGAAATTTGAACCCAAGTAGAGTATTTCTATCTTTAGTCATTCTTGCCATCTCTTTGCTGGTTGACTTAGACAGATAGTGTACAACTTACCTCTTTTTTAGTGTTAAGTAGCCATGCAGCTGTGAGTTGCAGGGATAGACGAACAGCAAGCACGAGTGTGATTCCAGGAACTACTGAGAACTACTTCCTAGACTGCTGCTTTTTCACTACTTAGCATATGTGCATAAATAGTCCTACAAAGACTGTTTCCTGCTGTATTATTTACTGACTGCTTAATATATATGCAAAAATAACAGTAGGAGGGAAAATTAATAAGAATAAGAGTGGTTTTAGTCCAAATTAGGCTACTTATCAGTAAGAAATGTGAAATTAATGAAGTTGGAGACAATATAATTCACTTGGCTATGAAGATAGGAATTCTGCTCTCTGATCTAAAGACTGCTTGTTTGTTCTTTGTTATACTTTTTTAAAAAATGAAAAAGTTATAGGAGGAAACAACAAGATCAAGGACTTTCTGTGTTTTCAGGAGAATGCCATTTGGCTATAGGGTCACTTTTTCTTTTATTTTATGTCTCTTGGTCCATTCATTTTCATACTTTTTTACTCATAGCTGAGAAGCCAAAAGAAAGCTGAAGCATCACTCATTACACTAATATAATATTCATACTTTAATGGAGCATCAGCCAGAGGCTAGACATAATCACAGCATTAGAAATTCTCAGGTGCATATGTTGAGGCAAGTGAATTGAACTTTTAGCTTCTGAATGACTGAACTATTAAATAAAAAATTGGACTTTGAAAAATGAAGAAATGATTGGAATTAATCTTTTCAAACACAGCTGACTTACGTCAGCTTTGAGTCCCCTCCCAACTTCTTGTACATTCCCAGCCTACTCAGCGGAGGGAGCAGAGTGGGAAAAATGCAGACGTTGTTCAGCAATAACAAAAACACTGCTGTTGTTATTGACCCTGTTTTATTAATGTATCCAAAACACATCCAAAATCATACAGGCTGCAATGAAGAAAATTGACTGCAATGAAGAAAATTTTCAAACACAGCTGACTTACGTCAATATATATTCTGTAGATAATCACATCTGGCTTCTCACTGATCCCTACTTTAATACACTAGGAAATTGTATCCCACAATTAGCAGTTCCACTAACTGAAGAGTATATTTGTAACTATTTACCTATATTCGAACTACATAGATTAAAGTATTTGAATTAAATCTCTTATTCTGGAGTTGGAATCCAAAATTTAATTGTTCAAGAATTGTATATTTATTCTTTTATCTAAAGGTGGATATCTGGTTCTCTTTGATATAGTGGTTATTCTAGTGGTTGTTCTAGTGGTTATTCTTCTGAACTTCCAGCTGTCAATCTGGAAGTTTGTATGTCATCCATGTCATAATTTTTAGCCTCCTGCAGTCATCTCAAATATGCTGAATTTCATATATCACTGTGTGGTACTTAAGGCAAAAAATGAAGAACAGAAAGACAAGACAGGAAGCTATGCTGCATTCTATTGTAAATTATGTGACAAAATTATTTTCTGTATGTTGACTGTTATAATTTTCACACCTGCAGAGTTTAGGTAGCCAAACTTCAGTATGATACTGCTATGGTGTATTGTTATTTGCACCTAAGTGCTTGTATTTGACAGAAAACAAGTAAGAGGTCCTTAAACAGCAGAATGTAAATGTAGATGAGATGCCTATGAACCCTACTCTTATGGGGAGGTATATGAATCCCACCGTTATGTTCCAGTTATCATCAAAAGAGGAAAATAACCACTTACGTATTTCATTTATTTAGGGACACTGAAAGTTAAATTAGCTTTATGCACCACTGAAGACTTTATATTACTACTACAGTAGCACAAGTGTATCACATTTTAATACTTATAAAGCATTCAACATGATTGAAGAAAATAAATCACAAATTGCTCTCAATCTTTACATGAATATTCAGGGAAGTGAAAATTGTTCAACTAGTCAGGTACATAAAAAATTCCACACTAACTCATTACAGCTAATAAGAAAATTCTTTGGGTTTGGGGGGGATATTTTTTTTTGTAATTTAATTGAAGTCCAAGATAATTTTATGTGTAGAAAACATTAGAGGCATTCACCATGGGATAAAAAACAGATTTGAACCCCTTGTGTTTGTCACTAAAAGATTCCACAACTCAGTACAATAGTTTCCAGACCTTTAGGAGATCAATAGATAAAATTCTGCCTGAAAAAATCTATCTATATCTTTCTATGTTTGCCAATTTTATTTTCTTAAATTCCAGTACTTGCAGATTTTACTGGGGAACATAATATCTAGGTATAATACCTTCCAGATCTAGGAAAGACTGAACTTTGAGTGCTTTTTGGACAATTGGAGAGTGTGATTGTTTTGTTTTTTTTATTTCGTGAAAGAATTTTTTTTTTTTCAAATTGCTAAAGCCTTCAAAGATCAACTTGATTCTTGCACTGACCCAGAGGTATGGAGCAACAAAGATCTGCCTGGGCTTTTGACTTCTTAGGGGTTGCTCCAGAAGAAACATGAAACTGTTAGTGTATTTAAATATTTTCCTCCTTAGCTCCCACATCCAGAAATTGTTATAAGCCCTTAGGATATGTCTTTTTTTTTTTTTATATAGTCTACCCCCAAAATTTTAGGGGTTCAGGACTAAACTGGCCAAAATTTAGATGTTTACATGTAAGTACATTTTAATATTCTAGTGCCATATCCAATACCTTAGAATACCCAAGACATAAGCACAGGTCTAGCAGAGATAGCACAGGGCAGAAAGGATAGTTAAGTCACTGAGCATCAGGAATGACAAGTGAAGGCTAAGCAGGATATTCAGATTTGTTTAGAATGGCATTGAATAGCCACTCATATTTTACTAAATCCAGTACCTAAAAATTTATTTTAGGATCTGTTCAGTTGCCTACCCATAGATGTCCAATGTGGATTCGTAGGGCAACTGAAGTAATCCTGGATCTCTATTAGATATGATAAATTTAATAGACTTAGAATTCTATAAGCTTCATCTCACCATGTTTCCCTTATTTACTCTTCTGCCTCCCTTAGCACATACCATTACGAAATGAGCAGATCACTTTTATGATTATAAAATACTAAGCAGCTGTTTGTGCAAAAAAAAAAAAAGCTAAAAAATATAGGTTTTTATTTTTACTATTAAAACACTGAGTTTTTGTTTGTTCTTTATTATCTTAGAGGCAAGACAGCATTTTAATAATGCAGGATATCATTGGCCGTTAAATCTATGCTCAGTGTAGACCTTATTGCAGGTGAGTGAGCAAATTCTAGCATACCATTCTAGAAAACAATCTTAACCCTAACTGGTTTGTTTTACCTCCTTTTAAGGAAACTTTTGCAGCTCATTGTGACTGTTACAAGGTCTTTCAGTTTTTAAGTACATACATGTTATATCAGAAAGGTAATAGTGAGATGGACTGAAGTCTTTACATTTCCCTCTTGCTGTAGATGACTTTGTCTCTTTCCAAACAGCTGTCCTTGGCAGAAAACATTAAATGCCTCACCCTCCATATGCCATACAACTGACACAATTGTGATTAAGTATGTTTCTAGAGTTGGTTTATCAACCACATGTTAAGTACAGGATGCACTGAATGATTGTGGAGATGATTGAATGATTTAGGGTTTTCAACTATATTGAAAAAGGAAATAGAGGGAATAGTCATTTGGTCTCTCCAAATAAGGGGCTGGATACAGTGCATACACCCAAATGGACATATATAAGATGCATTTTTTTGCTTCATCTGGTGTATGGGAAAATGCTGTGTTTTTTGTATCGCTGTTCAGAGGATTTAATTTTTTATTTCAAACCCCATTACTTGTGGGGTGTTTGAAAATGTAGAATAAAATTGGCAGTATAATTCTGTATATTGCTTTCCTCTTCCCAGTATATGCCTGCATTCTTGCCATAAAGTTTTGTGGAGTTTAAGGCTTTTTTCAGTCATTCTTCTTTATGTATTAATTAGAAGACACTACTTATATGAGATACTTTATTAAAAAAAAAAGTGCATAAAGCAATAAAACAAGATTGATAAATTTATGAATATTTATCAGAATCTAAAACATCTCAATGTTTCATTAGCAAACACTTTTTAAAATTAAATTTATACAGTCATGACTACTGCAAAACAACATTTATAAATTAATAAATCAGTAATGTAAATATTTTTATTCTTTATTAATTTTAGGGAGAAAATAATGATTGAATTGGGAAATGTCAAGTAGTCAGTCAAGAAATTGCCATTTCATCATACATTTACAATAGTTTCTGCAGATACCTGTTTCATCTACAGATGTAAGACCTAATATATTAATATACATAAAATATGCATATAATATATAATAAACTGCCAATATAATATATAATAAAACCTAACATAAAAATTTGCATTTAATTTCTATGGTATTTAGTTAATATTTTCCCCACATATCAGTAACTAATTCTGATGAATACTGTAGAATGAATTGTAAGTAAAGATTGAACTAGCAACCAAATAAATATGAAAATATTTATAAAAATATTATGCACGTTAAGTGCTGTTTTTCTGAAAATCGTTAGATAGTCGATTATACTACTGAGAGTGCTGCTTTTTGAAATAAATAATTAAATATAAAGTTCCAGAAAAAAATCTCCTTAATTCTGAAAACTTTAATTTTGTTTTGGAACTGTCAAGAAATAGTTCACAGCCAGTGTCTCTTGTTATGAGGCCTCCATTAAGTAATGAGTAAGTAAGGACATTTTCACTAACAAAGTAAACCAGTCCCTGGTGATCTGATAACTATTGAACATAACATGCAACCAGCTGTTCACTCATAAAATTCTTGTATACTACTTTGAGAAACCTGCCCAAATGTGTCAAATGGGACATTCTTGATGATGCAGGAATGTCTTAGGTTTTTTCCTTTGTAGGACAGTCTCCCTTCCACTGTACAAGTACTAAAACTGATGGCATTGCTGCCTATAACAACAAGTATCTCAGGAAAATCCCTGCCCTTTCAGAGACAGTATTCATTGTCTCTTTCTTCACTCAACTATAAAAATGAAATGTTAGTTAACATGCAAAAATGCTTTGGAACTTATTTTGACTTTTTTCTGTCCACTGAGCTGTCATAGTACTTCTTGACATGTGCTGCTATTATTAAATGCAGGCAAAAATAATTTTAGCCCAAACATTTTGTATTGACAGGAGGGCTACAGGTGTCTATCACAAAGCTTTCCACCAAAAAAAATGTTTTTTGTTTGATGACGACTGAAAAGACCACTTCAGAGAAGTGTTAACCTTTATTTCTCTCTGCAAAACTATTGTTAGTCTACCTGCAATTTTTTTATATCATTATCTCTCAAATGTAGTGGCCTTATGAGATGCACCTGCCATGGTATCAGCAAGGCTCAGTAGCAAGCAAACAAAAGAAATGCTTCAGGGGAATATCAGTGTAAAGCTGTTGAAATCAAGCAGGATAAAAGTGCTATGGCATAAATGTACCCTGTGTACCACAGGGAATTATGGTATATTGCACCTGCAGCAGAATATAGAAGCAGTTACAGAGTGAAATTTTTAGCATCACTTCAAAATACTAAATAAAAGAGTTTACCAGTCATTCAGTGAAAATGTGCGTAGTATTCCTCAGAAGCATTTAAGAGTTCTTGTGCAGAAGTTAGGGTTGAGAATATTCTGCTGGCAATTTCAGAAACATAACAGTGTACTTGGAAACACCACTGGCATAGATATGACATGTCCATAAGCTTTGTCCTCTGATTCACTGATATCTGAATCATTCATACAAAATTTTTCCTTCCTTTCTGTGAGGCTTCATACGGTGTTACAACAGCTTGAAACACTGGTCACTTAATGACATATTATTGTCTGCATACTTATCAGGAAGATATGGTTGTCCAAGAATCTAAGTAACAGACCTTCCAAACTGAATGAGAATAGTTTCCTCAAAGAAAGAGAGATGAGATAATTTTCCATGAAACTTATAAAACACCCAGCCCATATGCCATAATTTTTTAGAGAGCAATTTTTGTCTGCAATTCTGCCAGCAGGGCTTCTTTCATCCTCTAATCTCTGAACTGCAAAGCATGAACTCTCTCTGCAGAAGCAAAAGTCAAGACAAAGTACCACATGATAAAGATAACATTGTTAATTCTCTCAGACTTGGAAAATTTTGATACTACCAGTCTATTCTATTCTCACAAACACAGAAACTCCAACTGTCTGTGAATGCCAAGCAATTCTTACAAGTATTAAGTGGTGTAGATAGAAGACCAAGGTGTAACTCTCTGAGTAGGTAGATGCTGAAAGTGTCTGTGATGCTACTTGAAGGACAGGTAACAGTGATATTGGACTCTGAGGGCAGGCAGCATGAACTAACTTATATCTGTAATCCCCATTTATCTCACCCCAACAGGGACAAAGCTTTCTAAGGCAGACTGATGGTGTCCATACTATGTAATTTTTGGCCCTGGATCATTTCTGGACTCCACGAGTGCTGCTATACTCCTTAAACAGAGTTCCTATCTTCAAATCACCTTCTTTGTAATAAAGCACACTTGTGGGGAGATTTAGTGGTTTCACAGAATTGTTCAGAACCTTATTAGGGTACCTTCATTGGTAATGACTGAGATGTATTATTTTTTCCTCCTCTTTTTTCTTCTTTATTATGTCAAATAATTTGATATTTTTTTCTACATTTTGTTTTCCTTTTTTTTTCCTTTTTCTTTTTTTTTTTTTTTTTTTTCTTGGCTACTAGGATAAAGAATAATGTACTGCATAAAGTCTCTGGCAATTGTGACATTCCAATATGCATCTGTGGCAACAGAACATGAAGGATGTTGAAGAGTGGAAATGCTCATTAAAAAAATTCCAGAAGTCTTCAACATGAAGTTAGTCAAACACAGTAAAGTCATCTTCCTTTCATTACTTTTCAAATCAGACCATAGGGTAAAGTTTACTTTCAATTTATATTCTAAGGTTCTTACTTTCCGACACATAGAAAGCTACTGTAAAGAATGTGCACTCACACCAGGCAAAGTGCCTGGCCTTTTGGCCCAGCTGTGGCCAGCACCACAGATTGAGAGAAAATAAGTAACTCATTCCAAGTCTCCCCATGTCTGATCCCTGGCTAGTGGTCTGGCTTCCACACATAGTAGTTCCATCTTGGGCACAACCTTTTGCACTGTGTTAGAAGTATTGTGATTTTTTTCCAAAGTAGAACTACTGTTAGTTTTTGCTATTATGGTCATGACTTGCATTTTAAAAAATGGAGTCTTCTCTATTTTTCATATCTTAGTATATAAAGAAGACCTTAAAACAAAAGTCTTACCCCAAACTGTCAGATTTAAAAAAAATTTAAAAATCTTTTCCATTCCTCTGCTAGGTAACACACTGACATTTTCTCTTCTACTTTTGGTTGGGTGTCTCTTTTATCCTGAAATAATTATTTATTTTTCTCTCTGAGAAGAGTCCTGGTGGTCAACAAATTGAAGAAGAATGCTCATTTATGGCAGAGAAATGCAAACTCAGATTGGGCTGCACTGGAAGTAGCACTGTCAGCAGATTGAGGGGGGTGAACCTTCTGCTCTTCTCAGCACTGCTGAGGACACATCTGGACCACATTGTGCAGGTCTGGAATTCCCCTTTTAAGAAAGACATGGACATACTGGAGTGAGGCCAGTAAAGGACTAAATAGATATTAAGAAGTTGAAACATCTGACATATGGGAAGTATATAATGACACATTACTTATATCATGAAAATTTGCAGTGACAGAACTTTCATACAGTGAAACAACTTCAACCTAAAATACCTGGAAGGTGTCTTCATCAGAAAGTCACATTTCATCAAGCAAAAGGTGTCCTCTAAAAATTATTAATATAAATGATAACAGTATAATATCTCATGCAACAAAAGAGTCAATAAATATAAACCTATCATTCAATAATCTGCTTAATATTTTAGTCAGTGAACCAACACAAAACATTTCTTTGCAAATCCTTCTTCAGCACTGAGTGCCTTGTTTGTCTATAAACTGACCACTGCACAACGAGAAATATAATTCTTTGTTTGTTTTAAAGCTGACAGCAATTCATCTTTATATAGACAAGTATTGGGTATGCAAAGGGCATATTTTGGAGATATAAATATCCATTTTATTTATTTGTGGTTCAGTGTTTTCCATTCATTAATCCCCACTCAGGGCAATCATGTTCACTACAAATATCAAGCAGTCAACAAGTGGCCAAAACGTACCTGATTCATGAATTGAAATTAATACTAAAATAGTGAGATAATTCATCTGAAATGAGCAGTTTAGTTTAGTTACATCTGCCCTATTTAGTTTAGAGTGGCCAACCTTTTTTAGCAAAGCTAATAATTTTTCATCCATCTAAATTTTTTTCTATGGAATAAAATGAGAAAAATAGAAGAAAATACCTACTTTTCAGTATTTTAAATTAGAGTAATTGTAAAGAGCTAATGAATTTAGCTTCCGCCTTTATTTGAAGAAGATGTGAAGACTAATGATTAGATAAAAAAACCTGAAAGAACTCTGTATTACAGATTGCCATTTTACTTTGACTAAAATTTACTTATTTATGTCTGGAAGTTTAAGTTCTTTATGTAAAAAGAGACTAAGGTATAAAAGGTCTGTGATTAAAAAATCGTCTCTGACTATTATATCTAGCACTTGGATGGTTTTCTGTATTCCAATAAAGTACCTATAATCCAGAATCACAATATATAACCTGGAAAATATCTTAGATTTATTCACCTAGATGAATAATTAAGTCACACAAATTCCATTTGCATGTAAATTATAGTATTTCAGAATTACATCAGTAAATAAATGAAGAATAGTAGTGTTAGGTAATTTTTAAAAGGACAGAAAGAGCATATATAATCCCCTTGTGTTCTAAATGTAACACACATAAAATAATACTTCTCATGGTTTTGCCTGGATTTCTTCAATGCTCTACATAAATGTTTCCATGCCTAAGTCTCATGTTGAAAACAAATGCTTACCTCTGGAGAACAGACATGAGAGCTTTTTCATCAAATAATCTGAACAGTTTATCTGAAGATGATCATGGAGAAACAAGATCAATTTATAAAGTACATCTTGACAATGACATAACCTAGGAATAAGAGTGGTTTCTCTGGATAAGCAGCTTAAAACTGTCCAAAACCAGAAGTGGAATTTAAAAACAAATTTCATTCTCTATGTGAGTACTAGACTGGGAGAAAAGGGATTACATGAATTTTTTTTAGAGATAGCCAGACATAGCTAAACTACCACAAAAACAAACTACTGGATCAAAAGTCTAAGAATGCTATAATAGGTTGCAAAGTAGTCCTCAGATATTGAAAAGTACATTTTTTTCCTGTGGGAATGTGTTTGATTAGAAATATAGTCTGCCACTTACACCCACAGTAAATCTAACTTCAGGAAGTATGTGCAGGCTTTAAAGGCATTGAAAAAATCTAAGACAAAGCAATTGGATTTCAATGCCTGTTGACATAAACAGAATCCTTAAAATTGTATATTGGATGGGCATAAGAAGGAATTAAATTCTTTTTGGTAGATGCAAAATTTAGTGCCATAAGAAATTCAGCAGAAAAAAATATCATTTTATACAAAGGCTTCTAATCTCCAAAGTGGACTTGTGAGAATTTCTATCCAAGTAGTCATTGTTTCCTCCTCATTGAGTATTAACTGTGTGTGGTAACTAGCATATTGCAAATAAGGAGTAAAATGATGTTAAAAAGTTGGTTGACTTTTGTTAGAAGTAGTTAAAACAGTGTGAATAATCCTAGGGCCACTTGAGAGGAACCTTGCTTCCCCAGGCTGGGGTCAGAGGCAGGTGCAGAACTTCCCTGGCACAAGTGACACATACCATGCCTTGCCACAGCTGCTCCTAGCACCCTCCAGCTCACACTTCCAGGAACCGCCTGTCCCTCCAGGTGGGACACACCAGGCCTGAGACCCACTGTGCCCTGCAGGTGCTTTTGTTCTCACTTCAGGCGCAAAAACAAGATCACAGCTTAGAAAAAATCCAAGTTGTTCTCTGGCAGAACAAGAAGTTAGAAATGGATGATAACAAGAGTTGTTTTTTTTTTCCCCCCTGCAGAGATGACAAGTTAGTGTCAGATTGCTTGTGGAGTCTTCATGCGTCTTCAGTTTTGACAAGTTTAAGCTTCTACAGCACCATTATCCTGATACTATCAGTAATATCCAATAGCAAAATAAACATTGTAGACATTTTGTGCATAAGTCAAATCTGGGTTTATTTAAAAAAAAAAAAAAACACAACCTCCTACCACAACTAAGGAACTTTTGGAATCTCTTTTGAATAAGTCAGACCATGTATATATTTTCTAGTAGTGAAGGGGGAAAAGAGACTTCTTGGATTATTTGGTATTAACACCCACTCACAGAGATGTGAGTCAGTCTGTGTTCCTGGTATAGTTTGGTCTTACACAGCTGTTTGTGAAGTCAGAGCAAGAGCTGTCCTTGCTTTTTGCAGTTCCCTTCCTTAGATTTAAGTGTGGTGGGCTAATTAGCCACATGCTGGGTTTAAATTCATAAGTGACATACTTTGGAGAACACTTGTCAAGCTTTATTTGTTTATTTGCTTAGGCAGCATTTGGTTTGCAGTCTGGAATAGATGAAAAAATATTTCTTGTAGATGGATGAACAAAAGTGGGAAGACAGTACAGGATGGTGAGCGGGATGGGCTGTGTGTTTCATGGAGGTAGAGGACAGAACCATAGATACTGAATTTGGACTGAGAATTACTATGAGTATTTAGCAGCCACTGAAATAAAATTTCTTCTTTACATCTATGACATTTTTAGAGCTGTTAGCAACTGAATATAAAATGACGCATAATCTACACAAAATATTAAGAGGGGATCTTACCCACATGGCATAAAAACTAACTTATAAAATCAACTGCAATCAACAATACTCTTTCTGTTGGAGAAACTTTAAAATAGAGCCTCTTCAATTTTTGCTTTTGCTGTTCCAGCCATCCCAACCCCTCCAAAAAGTTTATTGTTTTTCTCACACTGAATTTTGGAATATATAGTAAAAGCATAAAGCTAGATCTATTAAATAGTGTTATTGATATTTTGTGGATAATTTTTATTTCATTCGTATTTGTCCTTCATATGAAATATTTTTAGTGTAGAATGTCATACACACTCAGTTATTTCCAATGTTCTATATCCATAAATTTAATATTGAATTTTCATTTTATTAATTGTAAAATTTAATTTGTCTTATGCATCCAGACAATTCCCTGTATCAGTGCTATCAGATATTAATCATTCATATAATAGTAATAAATGTAATAGATACTAATGAAAAAAATTTAAAAATTGTCTCATTAGAAAATTTGTCAACAATAAAGATTGTCAAATGGTTCTCTTCTACATTTTCTTTCCAGGAAGTACAGTTTGCAGGTTTTAATGCTGTTTTAGTGTTTTTCATTGAAAAAAAAAAAACAAACATTGACAGACAGATATATTTTATTCCCAAGTTACAGTAGGGTAAACAAACAATCATTTCAGTGGGCCAGGAATTCATTCTTACACTTCAGTGAAAAAAAAAAATTAATTGAAACAAACACAAAGAGCTTATTTTCCCCCTTTTGACTCCTATAGCTTTAGAAATCTATAGAAATAGAAAACTCTGTCAGGCAAAGGACCTCACTTTTATTTTTCTGATGAAAGCAATATGTCATTGATGCATGTATCATGTGATGCATTGTCATCACACAAAACCACATTAGAATCAATTAAAATTCCCACCGCAATTGTCTTTATTTATAAAGAGTAATGTTCTACTTCAAACTGAAAGAGACATGAACTACTTTAACATACCTAATTGAATTTTCAAATTTGGGATTTTACTACTCCCATTTTGTCTAGTAATGACTGTTCACAAAATTTTGAAGAAAGTTCTTTAATGTTCTATATCAAGCAGATAGTCGGTAATGGTAAAAAATCCTTCTGCATTGCTACGCATTAAGTGCATGGAGAATATATACTTTTATAGGTGTTGTGGCCCAAGGCTTTCTGTCTGGGACTGCTTGTGAGAAAATCCTTCTCCCACATGAGAAATATGAAAACAATAAGATAAGCACCTGTTGTTGTCCTTCTGTACGATATGTGTTCTGGACTGGGGCGAGACGGACCCAACCAATCGTATACCTGGGTTCCTGTTATAAAAAAGGACAATACAATAAACGGGCTGCTGCTGGCTGGCACTTGACCCTTGCAAACCAGGCATGTGCTGTCTCATTAATCGGATTGCTGCGTCCTGCTGCCATATATAGGGATGTGTGGACAGTCTTTATCCAAGCAAGTGTTAAGGAGAAAGCTGTGGAAAAGAATGAGGTTAGTGTTTATGTCACTAAGTTCCTGTACAACTCTCCATTACTACCCTTAATACTTACCCCAGAATTGATCTAGTTTCTGATCATAAAGAATAAACCTGTCTAATTTCCCAGCTGGACAGCATGAATAGTTTTGTGCCTTTGCTACAACCATATTTTTTCCCTCATTAATGCTGAACTTTTTGAGTCTTACTCATCCAGCTTCTGACGTGCTGAATTTCAGCAGCTGAGTGTTTGTTAGAAAGCCAGAAGCAGCTTTTTGATTTGCTGCCCAATGTTAACCCACCAGGGGCTGCTGTAGATTGTGCAATGGATCATGAACCAGCTGGGAATTGCTGGGACCGTATGCCAGATGGAATTTTATCCAAAATGCCTATTGCAATGAGATAAGCCTGTTGCATATTTCTCTGTAGCTTAGCCAGTCACTGGAATTCAAGGTATTTTATGACCTTGTAGTCTCAAAAAATGTGCTGTTATGACAAATTATGATTATAGTCTTTGGTTTAGTAATATAAACATTTCTAATCTTTTCTTAATCAAGGAAAGTCCTTAATTATAAGTGTTAATCAAGATGCTATTGGCTAGAAAAATAACAAGAAAGAAGGAATACCATTCAGAAATGGTAACTGAGAAACTGCCAACATTGACAAAATTTGAAAAACAAAATACTGCCTAGGTAATAGTCTCTGTACAACCTTTTCTGAAAAGAATTTGTTGACATTTGCTGATGAGTCCAGTTCTTGATTTTTTGAGAACTTAATATATATTTTTCCAGGAGTCATCAGTCATGCAGTTCTCTTGAATATGATTCTATTTTCATCTTTCTGAACTATGGTCCTTTTTCTGCAAATTGTCCTCATAGTAGTACCCAAGGTTCTAAAATTTAAGAAAATAGAAAATGTTTATTTACACATAACTGAGAGGGAATAATTTTGTCAGAAGTGACAGCATTTCAAATATTTGAGAAGCAAATGTTTTTAGAAAGAAGTAATAAGAACACATGCATAGCAATTTTAGTCTAAACAGCAGCAGCAGCTGTTGCGAATGTACTGATCTACAACTGGCACAGTCTATAATTTTTTACCCTATGATGGGGTTAGTTAGCCTCGATAATGCAAGAATATGCCAGCTGCAAAATTTATTCACCTACACCTGGTATTTCCTTGTTCCTTCTAACAAAAAAAAAATCAAAACAAACAAAAAACCCCACCAAAACAAAAAAAAAATTACTAAGGTCCATCATTTCAAGAAAATCATGTTGAAATCAGTGTCATCAGACACCTCATTCAAAATGTAAACCATTTGAACCATTTGCAAACATACTGAGAAAACTCCAAGATAAATGACAATATTGTCACCAATGATTAATGCATATCTTACTCAATTTAGGTGAATAGATTTCAGCTCACAAATTTGTAATGAAGCAATGATGCTTTTTGTTTGTTTTCTATTTATGAATCACTCTCTGATCTTTGCTATTGAAAACAATGTTGTCTCAGATTCTATTATTTAGCAACTATATACTAAACTCTGCCCATAGATCCTGTTTCCCTGTGATTCATTGGATGTGTTTATGCAGTTTTAGATCAAAATTTAGCTAGCTTCAGAAAGCTGTAAAAGTTTAATTTAAAGTAAAAATATATTCTCATAAACAACCATTTCAAGTTTCCAGTGAAACTCACATTTTAAATTTGTATTGGTTCCCTGATTCTATATGAGCAAAAAATACATAAATATGTTTTACAATGATAGCATGCTAAGTGACTGAACATACCTAAAAAAATATGTATTTTCTCTGTTTCTGGTTTCCTGGACTGATGCAGTTTATTTTGGTATTGAGTTTGCATGACCAGGTTTTGTTAGTGGGTGGGCAGGGCTACAGGGGTGTCTTCTGGGACAAGCTGCTAGAATCTAGGAAAGAGGAAAGGATGGGGAGAAGGTGTTTTTAAGGTCTTATTTTACTTCTAATTATGTTGCTCTAGCAATATGTTCAATTAATATCTCTAATTCAAGTCTGTTTTGCCCGTGACAATATTTAGTGAGTGATGTCTTCCAGACCTTATCTCAACCCGTGAACCCTTCATTATATCTTTTTCTTCCCTGTCCAGCTGTGGAGGGGAGGGACAGAGAGACTTTGGTGGGTGTCTGGCTTCCAGCCAGGGTCAAACAACTTTTTTTTTTTTTT
>VZRZ01000493.1:34092-52712 GCA_013398175.1 Climacteris rufus | reverse complement strand
TTTTTTTTTTTTTTACAGTATTTGGTTTATATAACAAGATTTTGGTGGTGAAATGGGGAGGCTATGTGGGTGGCTACTGTGAAAAGACATCAGAAGCTCCCCCATTTCAGAGACATGCTCTAAGGCAGACCTACCATTGGCCAAAGATGAGCCTGTCCGTGATACTGGTAGAATCTCTGTGATATATATAAGAAGGGTAAAAACTGCAATGTAGCAGCAACTGTGAGAGAGGGGAGCAACTATGTGAGAGAACCAGCCCTGAAGACACCAAGGTCAGTAAAAAGAGGGACAGGAGGTGCTCCAAGCACTGGGGCAGAGACTGGTCTGCAACCTGTGGGGCAGATCATGGTGAAGCAGCTGTGCCCTGCAGCCCATAGAGATCAACAGGGGGGCAGAGATCCCCCCGCAGCCTGTGGAGTATCTCACACACAAATAGGTGGATGCCCAAAGGAAGCTGTGATCCCATGAAAACCCTGTGTTGGAGTAAGCTTTTGGCAGGACCCATGAACCCATGAAGAGGAACCCCTACTGGAATAAGTCTTCCAGCAGGATCTGTGACCCCATAGGGGACCAATGATGGAGCAATCTGTTACTGAAGGACTGCACCCCATAAGAGGGAACCAAACTGTTTATGAAGAACTGCAACCCATGAGAAGGATCCATGTCAGCAAAATTTATGGAGGATGGGATTCCATGCTTGAGCAGGGGAAAAGAGCAAGAAGAAAGGTTAGGCAGAGATGAAGTGTGATGCACTGACTGAAATACTATACCTCATCCCCCTCCGCTGCTTGAGGGAAGAAGGTAAAGAATTTGAGAGGAAAGTTGAGCCTGGGAAAAAGGGATGGATGGGGAAAATGTGTTCTAAGATTTGCTTTCATTATCATACTCTAATCTTAATTGGCAATAAATTAAATTAATTTCCTCAAGTTAAGTCCATTTTCATCGTGATGGCAGTTTTTAAGTGATCTCCCTGTCCCTATCTTGATCCATAAGCCTGTTGTCCTCCTATTTTCTCCCCCAATTGTGTTGATGGAGAGCAGAGATAAAGCAGCCTAGTGAGCACCTGATACCTAGCCAAGGTCAACTTGCCACATTTAGAAATGACAATTGTTTTCTTTCTAGCACAAATTTTGTTATTATCAAAATAACATCTGGTCTAGGTTTTGTCTGGCCAGTATTTTGATACAGATCTGATCCATAGCCATAAGTCCAAGAACTGATCAGTGTGGGAACAATATTTACTACACTGATCCAAAATGTTTTGAAATGTTTAATTTCAAGACAATGCAGTTTTTCTTGAGTCAGAAAGAAGGAAATTATTGTTTTAAATGTGCAGAAGGCACATATTTTAAATCTGTGCAGTCATAACAGACAACATTTTATTAAGTATTGTTATTCAGCAAAGCACAAAGAAGTGAAAAAAAAAGAGTTGAAAGTCCTAGGCACAAGCAAGGTCAAGGACAAGATTTTTCAATCATAAGTGAGGGCATTCTGACTGACATGAATTTCTAGTGGAGATACATCATGTGTTACATGATCCTGTCTGTCCTCTGCTGTCTAATTGCAGACCACAAATTAAAAAACAGGCTTTTACAATGGAGACCAGTAAATGAACCTGCAAAAAAAAAGCATAATAATTTCCTAACAGTAGCCAACAAGCTGTTACTGAATTATTCCGTGGAGTTTTATTTCATGCAGTAATTCCTCATGGATACAGTTTTTGGACTGTCTCTCCACCAGTGAAGAAAAGGAAAGCAAGATATAAGAAAGATGTGGTAACAACAGCACAAGCTGGACTAGTACAGTAATTTTGTTTGTTAAATCACTTTTCCTCAGAAGGATGGAGACTATTTTCTCATGGAGCCTGTACTAATGCTAAAAAGAGACATAAAGCAATTGAGAATTCTGGCTTCTATCAAACCATAATAAGTAAGGGTGAGACTGAAGATGCCTTACCTTGGTATGCAGTAAGACATATGTACACTTAAAGAGAAATTATAGTAAGAATTTTTTTGCAACAAACTTCTCTATTCTCATCTCAACTTCTCTCAGTCATGATCACGACAGATCCACAGGCCGTCTTTATGAAAGTTACAGACTCTTTGAATTCTACTGAGTGCATGATGCTTAGTTTTATTTTAATATTGTTCTAGCTAAAATAACAAGGACTAGTTAAAAAACATTTTCTCATTTCAAAACTAGAGTAATACTACATTTTAATTTGCCAGTATTGAAACAGGTATTTCAGGGACCGAAAAAAGAAAAATATAATAGAAGAAAAAACAAATAAGATTTATTCTGATTTTTGTTTAGTTCTAATGCAAATACTTGTGTAGGTGTAATTACATGAAAATAAAAACACAACTCAAATTATTCATTCATTCACATACTTCCATTCACCTTATTCTATTCTATTGCCTGTCATGTAGGATTTAATTCAGTCACTTATTTTCATGGATTCTGATTTCTTCTGTGACATATATAAGTATTTAATAAACCAACTTGGACTCATCTCAATTTTGTATTTGAAAATTCTCCTGGAATTTCAAGAATTAGTTAGTTTGTTTGTTTTTTTCCTCCTGACCATGGGATCAATGTTTAAAATACAATAAGCAATGTATACATGATTTCCAAAGCTTTTACTTTTACAGAATTTGCCATTTAGTGACCTGAGAGTACATAATACAAGCCTATGCATTTGAAATGCATATCAATACCCAAAAATCTATTTAATTCCAAATGCTTTTATCTTTTTCACATCTGATTCACATCTAATGTTGAGATTACCCATTGACATCTACAGAAGCTGGATGAAAGATAAACATATTTAGTATATTGAAAACTCAGAAATTATATATGAAATTTTAAAAAAATATTCCCTGCCACACTGGAGCTGTATGAATTCTTATTATTTTCTTTTTTTTTTTTAATTTTGCATTTACTTCATGTTATTTGTTCATATTGTTTTTAAAATATGAATGTGAGATAAATAAGGGGTCATTGGATTCCTTCATTTTCATAACAGTAGTTACAATAGGTTTCACAGGTTAAGCTTACATCTGCAACTCTAAGACAGTAGGAATAATTTTCGATCATAGAGTAAACATATCTTCTGAAAATCATGCCTTGCCCACAGCCACAAAAAGCATTTCCTGTATTATATGTTGCTGAACTGATATTTTAAATTCTACCCTCGTAACCTCTATGATATTAATGTTTTGAAACACAATAAATACCACAAACACATATAACTCAAAGTTTAGGTATGCTTTTAAACAAAATTTACTTAAAGAGTTACTTTCAAATTGCCAAAATTCTTCCATCTCTGACTTTCCAGTGTAATGAAGCCTACATAGCTTTAGGCAGGGATATAACATGTAGGTTCAGAATTAATCAATTAAATATATTTTATTCTTTTTAAAATAGGACATTCTAGAAGTTTGGCAAAATTCTTAAGACTGATTAAGTAAGTTTAATCCCATAAAATTTAATATGACGATTTTCTTTCTGGATGGAAAACAGAGGTGGAGGATATTTTATGGCTTATACATACAGAATATAAAGGAACACTTATCCTTGGTCAAGGAGGACTAGCTTAGAGAACACCTAGGCAAAATTGACATCCATGTTTGATCATTTGTCTGTCACATTATTTCCAAATTAATTCTGAGTCAAAATACTCAAATTCAGGTGGATTTTGAAGGCTTTATCTAAGACACAATAACTCCAAATATCTTTCTTATTACTCAATAAGAAACCACAAAAACATTCATTCATTGCTTCCATCTTCCTCAAAATTTTTCACAATTGTCACCGGTATTATCAGAGAGACCAGAAATCTTTATTTTGAAAACCTCTGGAAACCATTCTAAGCATGTTTCACTATATTGGTATACTGGTATTATATTGGTGTAGGGAAGATTATAGGAGGGGTTATGGGAAGAAAGGGTTACGCTTCCATTTATTTTCCCCTAGCTGAGTGACTATGAACATAAGATAATCACATACTTTTGCTACTCTGCTTCTGTATGAACAGCTGCCTACTGAGGAAGCAATAGGGGGATAAAGATCTCTTCCACTCAGTAGTGAGAAAAACATATTGCTTTGTAATCTACATATTGTGATATCCTTGTTACAATGAACTTAATGTACATTCTTTATCTTCACTTAAAAAAAATACTATTTTTATTGCACATTAAAATCATTATTAAAAAACCAGCTCTTTATTGACATCCTTAGTCAATACTTCTGCACTCATCAGTTGTGAGAAAGGAAATGGCATTGCCCAGAATTGTAGCATTTGGAGCTTGTAAGTAACACAATTTATGCAAACTATTATTAGTGTGTGAATATATCGGTCATTAAGTTTCAATGTTTTTTTCTTACTTATTCAGGAAATGTTCACCTTAAGATGACTAGATTGTTGACAATTAACCTTATCTGCATACTGCAGATAAGAGCTGTAAACTCAGCTTTTGCTTAAATAATGCAATAATTCTAAATTTTCTGGCAAAATGGGATCATGGAAACCCTGAAAAGACTGTACGTGTTTAATATTATTTGTGAGGAAGGTCTGTGGATAGAAATGGCCACAAAATCTTCTCAATAGTGATATGCATTCCAAACTAATTTACTTAGAAGATTGATAATGATAGGCCTGAGATGGCACTCTTTTAGGAAAACCAGAAGAAAACCAGAAAATAGCAAATTAACTCCTCTCTATCTGGTACAGTCACAGATTGAGTATACCAAGTTATATCTTCACCAAGATGTCTTAGAGAAAAATAATTATATGCCTCTGATTTTGTTGAGCTTGTTTTTGTTACTTTATCCCTTTCTAATATTTCTTAATCCCTTTAATTCCTTCTTTTGTTTCTTTATATTTCTGATTGATTTATACAGAGTGTGAATAAGTGGAAATTTTTCTTCCATGCTTTAACTCATAGCAAAGCTTGCAACCTTCATTTGCAGACTTCAGTACAAGATGATACAGGGTCATACATTTTATGGCATCACAGATCATTGCATGTCAGAAAGTCTGCATCTTGACACTCATGTGTCAATGACTTGAGAAAGCAATTACAGAGGCCTGACAAGTTAAGAGCTTCAATAAGCAACAGGAGACATGGCAGGTTTTTGCTAATCCCATATGCAACTTCAACCTAGTACCATCTGTTAAAGAAACGGAAACCGACATCACAAACTTATAACCAAGTTTTCAAAAAGCCTGATATAAGCTATACTCCTTGGGGTGAATCTGCACACAGCAGTCTTTGCATACACCTGGTACAGATGGAACCACAGGCACCCACATGATGAATACCCCACCACACATGACAGATATTGATAAGTAGGGCTACTATGCACACATATGCTGCTCAGGGCCTGAGTCCCATGAATATGAGCCAGATGCAGATGATAAGCTGGACCATCTTCCTAAAACATGCCCTGACAATTAAAACTCAGCCAAGTCATTGACCTTAGCACATTATTTTACAAGGCACTTCATTCTGCTTTAAGATTAACTCAGAAGTGATGTTGCAGGTAACCATGGTAATAAGGATATCATATGGTACATCTTAATCTCTCCTTTCCTAATGGTGAATTGAGAACTACAGTCTGGGACCTACTGTATGGAATGAATGCATTATATAGTGATGTCTAAACAAGTAGATATCTCTTTGAAGACTTTGAATGACTACTGTTGTGTTTTAAGGGAGGTAAAGAACACATCAGAAACAAAGGTTGAATGCATACCAATCTGTGAGGGTAAATTTGTCAGAAAGTTCCCAAGGTTATTTCACTGACTATAAAATCTAAAAGAACTCTTCACAGATACACATAAAAATATGTTTTACCTTTTCCACTGTGTCCATGAATACCTCAATTTTTCCCAAATCAGTTTCCACTTGGGATTCACAATGCAGTTGTTGAAGAAGCTGATAAGATCTCTGATCACTGTTTACATATAGATACTTTTAAAAATTATTCTGCAGCCAAACATGCATGCATGGAGTTATCCACACTTGAGTCAAATACCTAACGTCAAATGATTAGCACAATGAAATGGTAGTCAATGGAAAGGAAGTCAAGAAAGTTGTCAGGACTTAATTCACTTGATTAAGCATAAGTTTATGCTGCTACTTGAGAAGTCCTATAGCCACTCTTCACTTGCCTGTCCTAAGGAGTTACATGTTCATCAGCCCTTCTTTAATCTCTCAAGTAGCTTAGAGTATTTAAAAGAAGACTAAACATTTGTGCAGGTCAGCCTTTTGTCTTATGTCCAGTCTCACCATCTTCTTTTTCATGTAATTAACACCTCATACATTGCACACTCCCACACCTCTAAAGAAAACGGGTAATTTGTTCCAAGCAGAAGTAGTCAAACAGGATACTATTTAGACAACTGAGCAATGGAATTTGATCTGTCAAGTACATCAATCTCAATCCATTCCAGTTTGATTGGTAACTTCTACATATTTCATAAGTTATCAGCCATTCTCATTATGTTCATCTTCTCTAAAGCTGTACCTACCCATTAATACTGATGTGCTGACTCCTGTTTGATTTAGCCATTCTACAGTTTTCTTCAGTGTTGTTCCTTTGAAGGTAACTATGCAACGCACTGCTCCTAAACTCACAGTGTTTCATGGTTCTGAAACAAATGATCTGGATAGGAGACACAAATCAGATGTCATTTAAATGGTGTATTATTTTCCCAGGTCTTTTAATAGATGGGCTTTAACAATAGGTACAGGGAAACTTCCGAAAATACTGAGTTTGGATATTCATCTGTCTTGGTAGAAAGGACAGAGGATTCATCAAAGCGTGGCTGTGTATCAAAAGATCTAGGTGGCATTTTTTGTTTTTACAATGTTAACATATTGCAAATTATATGGTGTTTACTCAGCTGTTGACCACAGGCACAGCTGATGCATGAAATTTTTGCTGAGTTCTCTATCTTTTTATATACATGTATATATATATATATATATGTACATATATCTATCTATATGGAGAATGGTAGGCATGCATATATAAGCACAGGTATATATGTATGCATGTGACTATAAAATTTGTTATTGTGTGAAATTTTTCATTTTTCACACAGATTTTTGTAAGCTACAAAGATCTTTGCATTAAAAAAATTAATTTCATAAGATCAATTTTTTGCTGATGCTTGAAATGCTCTGTCTCACAGTTATTTTTTTATCACTCAATGTGGAACTTACAGTATTTTTTTCCATATTTTCTTCATTGCATAATGATCTTGAAAGAGAGCTGAGAGAGCACTGATGATGGACTATTTTTTAATAAAATCTTGCTATAAATGTCAAAAGTAGGAAATGTTTATTTTTGTGTAATTTTTATTACTAGTATAAAGAGTCTGTCATTTTTATACTAACGATAGTCCAAAGGATTAACTCCTATATATGCTAATTATCTCTTCTTCTAACTGTCTTGGATTCCTAGATGTAGGAATCCTTTTTGGGCTTTCATATCCCTGAACTGATGTTTTACCAGGACTCATTATCTTCTTTGGTTTGAAGTGCATCTTTTATCTAACTTAATCCCTTCTCTGTCTCTTACTTCTCCACCAGCATCTCTTGATTAGTAGTGACACTGGCCATCTGTAGATATATTAAAGGACCAACAACAAAATCACATATTTCTCCTTTGCACTTCAAGACATTAAGCAGAGACATTAGTACTTAACTGACATGACCACTAAAATTAAGAAATTTAATATTGTAGCTAGTGCATCACTTATTTGCAACATTTAGAATTTTTATCATTGCATTTTACGCAAAATGATCACTTTGATGAAATTTTATTAAAGGAAACATTGATTTGATGGCTGTTAGTTTGACTGTGATTTGATAACCCTCTTACAGCCACAAACAACTGCAATGATGTAAAACTTTGTGACACAATCTGACAGTTTATAAAGACATAGAGTTGGTTTATAAGATAAAGTTCAATCAATATTTATGTAAGATTTTTCAGGTGTGATATTTTAGCATAATATGGCCAAAGGAATAAGGAATACTGAAATATGCCTCATGAACTCTCTTTTGTTTGTAAAGCCTAAAGGATCTGATGAGTAGTTGAAATACTGGAATTAAAATTCCAGATATCTTATGTCTACATTAACAAACATTTTTCATATTATCTAATCTTGATCCTAAAGAAACAATGTCTATTTATTATAGAGTAGTACAACAAAATAACAGTACTTCTCCACACCACTCAAATAAAAACAAGCAAGTGTGGAGAGCTGTGAGCCCTTGGAGCAGGAGCCTTCTACACTCCCCTGGAGGAGTGAGACCTGAGGGCCAAAAGAATCTCCCCAGGCATAAGCAACCTTCCTCAGAGTCAGGGTGAGTTCAGGGCGAGCTCCCAACATGCCTTGTTTCTTTATGGTCAAAGCCTTTACCCTGTTGGCAAATTGATTTCTACCCCAACCCCTACCTTTCCCATGAAAAGCCTCTGCTTCTGCCCCTGAGCCAGGGAGTCTCAGTTCCTCGTTCCCTTTGCAGGGTGGCTGAATAATAAAAAGCTACTTCTGTGGAACTGCCATACAAGACTCCTGTCTCTCTGTCCCCGAGCTTGCCTTGGGTGATTTCACAAGAGCTGGAATGACTTGTAGCTGAGAAATTGCTACACTTGCTGAAATCACTTGTTGCCTAGGGGATTTGCCAGTGCCCCTGGAAGAGCTGTTCCTCTGTGGGACGTTCTTTCTAGGAAAGTTGCGGCGCTTTCTAGGAAAGTTGCGTCACTTTCTAGGAAAGTTGCATGCTAATTAGCATTGGAACTCCCCTGTGACAAGCAAGCAAACAACTACTAAAACTATTACAGCTATTAAGCAGAAAAACAAGCAAAAAAACAAAGTGACTAAACCATCACATTAATCTCACATGCAGTTTTAAAAAATTATTACATGACCTACATAGCATCACTAAGGCTTAGAGTCAGCAATATGTTGGAACAAATTGATCATTTGCATCATACCTATCAGAAGTACAAAATATATTTAAGCCTCAGGTTCATTTTCTAGTTCCTAACTTGTAGTTTTTATTGTGCAACATGAGTGCAGTTTTCTAGAAGTAGTTTTTAACATCATTCTTATGCCTAATACAGGCACTGTCTCTGCTAAATGACTACATGAAATGCAAATAAGAACAGCTCAGTAATACAAGCAGACATCTGTGTTTCTCTTCATTGATGTGTATGTGCACACATAATCAGATATTCACATATCATCTAGGCATAGTACTTCCTGCACATTCATGTACATCCATACTACGTTTATGTATGCACATAGAATCACAAAATTTTCCAATCACAGAAAACTGAGGTTGCAGGACATGTCTAGAGATCAACTGGTCCACCCTCCTGCTCAAGCAGGGTCACCAAGAGCCACTTGTCCAAGATCAGGTTCAGAATATAGTCAAGGAGGGAGGGTCCACAAACTCCCTGGGCAAACTGTACCATTGCTCATTCATCCTCACAGTAATAAAGTGTTCTACTGTGACATCCCTCTGATGCTCAGAGGGAGCCTCTTGGGTTTCAGTTTGCGATCATTGCCTCTGGTTCTCGGCACCACTGAAAATAGCTTGGCTCCCTCTTAACATGGTGTCCCAGCCCTTTACTGCAAAACTGCTTTGTAGCTGGCTGGCCCTCAGCATCCACTGAGGCATGGAATTATTCTTACCCAGGTACAGAACTTGTCAATTCCCTTTGCTGAAGTTAATGGGGTTTTTGTGAGCCCATTTCTCCAGCCTATCAATGTTCCTCTAAATGACATCACAAACCTCTGATATATCAGCCACTTCTCCCAGTTTTATGTCATCTGCAAAGATCCTGGGAACATTCTGCCCCATCATCCAGGTCATTAAGGAAGATATTGAACAGGATTGGACGCAGTATTGACCCATGGAATATATCACCATTCATTAGCCTCCAAATGGATTTTGTGCCACTGATCACTATCCTCCTGTAGTAGCCATATAAAGTAGTTGCTTCACACTCCTTGCTAAGTCAGAATAGATAAGGAAACTAAATTAAGAAGTCTGTTTGAACATAGCCTTCTCTTAGATTTGTGGGAATGCAAGAAAGGTACTTTTTCACTATAAGTCAGTCTCACAAGTTTGTATGGTATATACACAGGAGTACAAAACCAAAGACGTAAAACTAAAAACAGTTAATAGGAGGAAAAGCAGAGATGTACAGCTCACAGTGTGTAAAAACATTTTCTTAAAATTAGCCCGAAAGAAGGAAATAATATAACAGTTGTAGCAAAACCATGAGAAAAGGTGATAGAAAAAGGGAGAAAGTGCTTCTATTCTCTAAGATCAAGCAATTTTTTTCCTTCTTTTTCACTCTTCTCTCTGTACCTTTGTTGTGATAAACTCCTGTTCTCAGAAAATACTGTGCCAAACATTCTGCTCTGTCATCTGNAAAAATCTTGTCCAAAAATTTTTCCCTTTAATAAAAAAAAAAAAAAAAAAAAAAAAAGGAAAAAGAAAAAAGAAAGAAAAAATGTGGGTTTCTTCTCCTAAGTATAATGTCTCAATCAGAAAATCACTGGAATATTCTCATGTATCCACACGACCCTTTCACCAGTAGAAGAAGTGAAAGATCAACGTTCAATACCTTATATCTTTATGAAAATCCAACCCCTGGGCTCCTACAGATATGCCTGTTCACCATGGCCTATTTGACGTACTTGGGTATTCATTATGTGTTGCCTTGCTCTTTGCTGTTGAAAATTGTAGTTCCATAGTAGCTAGTTCTCAAGATTATTGTTCTGTAAACATAGCCATGTTATTGTAGAACTATCTTATCACATGCATTCCTTTCCCATGGACACAGACCCTTGATGGACATTTTCTTTGACCACTGTAGTTGAAGGAGGAAGAACTGATTTCCTCCAATGACTAGTGATTTCTAAAAGGGTATATAAGAAATAAAAAAGGTGGGTCTGCCCCCTTCCTTCCTTCCTTTCCTTTGAACTTGAACAGCTGTCTCTGGCTCTTCTTTCTGCGCCTCCAGCATTCCAGCACTGTTAATTATGGAATAGAAAAATTAGGTAATTTTTATCCATATTCTCCCTCATATGTGAAGGGATACATAGATACACATCATACATTAAAATTGTCAAAGTATTACAATTTTTTTCCCGAGTGCCTGACTGCCTCCTCCTCAGTGGAAATATAAGTGACTGAATTTGTGATTGCCATATCAAGAGGAAATGTTCATATGTAGTCAGATGATGAAGGCAAACACAGTCATCTGCTAGGTGGTCCCTTCTTTCGGTCATGATAGAAAATAAGTTTACCATTATAATATTAAGTGATGTGTCATAAAAACAAATAAACAAAATCTTAGGGAAATTACTGATTTCCTTTGGTATGAGAAATCCTTGCCAGAATAAAAGGCAGAAGAACATAAAAGTGTTAAATGTGCAATGAAACACTAAATTGTATAAATATCATGTGAAAACTTTCCAAGGACTGGCTGACTAATAAGGTGAAGATTCAAAGGGTTGGTATTTCTCAAGGGTATCAGTAAGTGACAAGTAGATGTAGTGCTGAATCCACAAATCAAGGTAAAATGAGAAAAAAAAATGTGCAGTATATCAAGAATCTTGTAATTCATATCATATCTAAGGGCAGAGAGGTAAGAGGAGGTTGCTTACTTGAGAGAATAAACCCTTCAAAATTTTAGGCAAGGTAAAAAAAACAAAACTTAAGAGAGAGACCTCTTCCAATACTTAAAATTGACTGGTGTGCCCATACAAGTCCTACATCTTATCAAATCATTGGGACTGGACTTCCAACTACTGCTGCAACTCCATAATTAGGAACAAATTACTTGTATGTGAATGGCTATGTGTGGTTTCACCTGTGTGTGTTTATATTGATAAACTGAACAGAAAAGCTTCTGAAAATTTTGTTGCTGGATTTTGTTTTACTAGAAGACAGCATGATACTTTAGTTTTTGCAATAAATGACATGACCACATAAAGAAGATGACACACACATTGGTATGCTGGGCAACGGTGTTTGGCCTGCCACAGACACACAATACAAAAATATTCCATGCGAAGCCACATGTAGTATTTGTTGTCTAATACTGAATCTCATTTTAGGGTGGACTAAATTATACTCTGAAGGTACCTATATGTCTTTATTGATTAGGTAATGAAATACCTTTATTTAAGCTAGGAACTTAATTTTCAGAGAGTTAAAGTCAAGTCATATGACTCTTACCCTAGATGTTCAAGGGAATTTTAAGTTACTACAGTGATATGCCTTCAGAAGTATCTGCTGCAATATACTCTCGAGAGAAATGAAAATCAAAGAAAGATTTTGAGGAATTTTAGATGCCTGATTTCAGCTTAAGTCCCACAGTGTACCTAATAAATCTCTTTGGATCTTGAGTTACTCCTTTTTTGTTATGTAAGATATGTGGATTTTTGCAGTCTTCAGTGTCTTACGCTTTGCTGAATGTTACACTGTGCAGTGGATTGGTCCTTACACAGCATGGTACAGTACTTTGCATTGTGTCTGTTTACTGTAACATTACGGTGAAGAAGTTCCCTTCCTGCTCTCATAATGAATTCCTTTCAATTGATACATTCACTTATAACAATAGGGATATTTTACAACTAATTCACTTTTTTTTGAATGAATTTCACATACCTTGTGGACTTATTTAGAGCTTCAATATCATACTTTGTGTCAGAGCACCAAGTAATTTGATTTCAACCTTTTCTAGAATGGTCCAAGAAATGGTCACTTTGACTGTAACTGCTTACTATTTTCCACATATCCTCCACTGTAGACACATCTGAAAAGGGGAGGTAGTAAGACTTATTTAGTTGATGACTTCACAATTTTTTGCTTGAGCAGCACCTACATAAATTATAGATGTCTGTCTGAACTTGTCACTTTCTGTTCTCCTCACTAGTTAATGGAAAGAATTATTTGTTATATATAGCTATGAACTATAAACTATATGTTCTATCCATTTAATCATTAGACATTATTGAAATATGTTATTTATATATTTAATATACTTATTACCATAAGAGGTAACATTCCTGTCCAGTTTAATCTGTAGTAGCAATCTCAGAACATGAACTCCCTGGACAATATGGGTACAAGGCATGAATCTCAAGAATGTGTTTTGCCCTAGAGAGCAGAGTGAGAGAAGATGCTGCTATTGCTGCCATTTAGTCTTCTGCATTCTGTCCCTTGTTCTGCAGCTATTGCCAAGCACATTTCCATGTATATTACCAATGGCTATGGCTTTGCATTTTTTAATTAAAAGTAATTTTCTTCTTTTTTATACAATACTTAACAGGAACTTTAACAGTTCCTGCCCGGTTTCCTGTAGCAGCTGCCCCAGCATCATTTCTGAATGCCAAGCCTGATTCAAAACAGAGCCAAAGTTATTTCTCCTTCTTGTTCTTTCTCCTTTTTATTTTTTTTAATTTATTTTCTTAGTTGTTCCAAAGGCATTTAACTTTCATTTACATAGATTTGAGCAAGAGAACATGATGTTCTAGTTTGCTCACTTCCCACATATGAAAAAATAAGGAAGTGTTTGTCTTTACAGATTGATTGCTTTTCTTCATACTAGATGCAAGGAAAGTGTAATACACCCACAGTCATATGCACATACACTATCACCTTGGAGATGCAATATTGTAAGTTGGAGAGCAATCATGTACTGAAATCCAGATGATACACTTGGCCAGGGTCACTCTGACGTTTTAAGTATACATATTTGATGTGATTTTTACTGTTAATTACACAGGTTTTATGGATTCATATTTTGTCTCTTTCCACTGAAATCAGATGGAGGGAAGCATACAGCTCTTTCACATCTTACGAGACAGAATCAGACCAAAATAAACAGTGGGAAACTTGTCCCCCTTTTTTTTTTTTTTTTTTTGCACCATTGTCTGTATAAGGATTTGTCCTCTCATGGAGACACAAGTGATCCACTGTGCCACCTATGTGTTCCCACTTGTTTTCCCTTCAATTATCAGAAGGGAGACCCTTATTGAAAGAATAATGACAAAGTCACACCATTTAACTTCAGAAAAAAGAGGCAAACAGGATGGGAAAAGGCAGAACTGAATGAGGCAAAGAGGCAGCAAAGGCAGCATGAGAAGAACCTGCTACAAGTAACTAGCTAAAAGCAGCTTATCTGAACCACCTCTGCATGATAGTCATAAACCTAAGAAAAAATATCATCTTTAGTAGGATTTCTTGCAAAGAATTTACTCTGTTTTCTATAAAAATGTCTATAAAAATAAAGTCTTTCAACTTACTAGCCTAGAGGTCAAACTACTCACACAGCCCATTATTAAACTTCCTTACACAGAAATACAAGATAGCTGCATGCCAGCAACCCTTTTAACAATAGTCCCCATGCTGTGTTAAACCCTCAACATTTCCCAGATGAATATTTAGGAGATTGCTTGTTGGCATGAGATAAATATATTCTACAGATTTTTCCCAGCTATATAATCACACAAATAGCAGCCTTCCAAAGCTTGGAAACTGCCTGTCAGTCTTGAATTTATAAGAATCTGCAGACGTTTTCCTTTATTTTCTCCATTGCAAAGGTGTAGCACATGAATTGGGTCTACTGTACTCCTAGGGGTAACTCATTTTGCCCTTAGAGCTTTCTTTATGTCTATGCCATTATAGTATTACACAAAGCTAGTACCATGCTACACTAAGAGGCTATGTTGTTGGGCTTTTTTTCTGGAATAATTTATATTATAGAACCAAAATAAGCAAAAAAAATGTGGTATCTTTACATCATAATGATAGATTATATGCTATTTACTCTGAGCCAGTTAGTTAAGGCAAAAATCCCTACTCAGAAGTAGGATTGCCCTCCTCTGAGTTCTGCAGATGTATTACATCAGTAAGATCAAAGGAATCCCAGTCACTTTCTACTGCTCTCTGTAGCATGGGCATTTTTTCTGACTTTTACAGCCCAAAATTTGGAATCAAACTAGTGTCTGGAAGGTAAGTGGGAAGAAACATAGATAGAGTTACACATATTTTCTTGCTTCCTAGATTGGTATATTATTCTGTGTTAAGCTTCTTTCTACCTTCCTTTCTTCCTTATTTGCTTTCTTAACTTTAATAGACTTCTTGATCACAGAATCCCTAATTTAATGTTGGAGTGTGGTACCTTGAAATAGCCTCCTACCACCTTACTCATAACACTGTATCTTTTTTGCTTATTTGTCTTTCACAGACTAGCACCTTAGATGCTTGTAAATTCCAAGACTAGTGACTGAAAAACAGTAAACTGAAGGGTACCACAAAAGCTTGAGACTGTTTGAAATTTCTTTCCTAGCTCCCTCTATGCTGCTGGAATTCCCTTCAATATGGCTAGCAAACTAAATATGCAACGATGTAGAGCAACAAGTGCAAAAAAAAATTTAAAAATCACATTTCACCAGAGTAATATTGCACAAAATTTCTCTCATGTAGCTATTCTAAGATAATTATTTTTACATGGCAAGTTTTCATAAACATTCAGATTTTTTTTGGTGTTTTATTTTGTTTGTTTGCTTTTTAAGACGAAACTTCTTTTTTATTTATCCAGAGATCTTTTAACAATATGAGACACAGAGAAGCAAGAAGACTCAGACTATTGAGTTCACACATCTCACCTTGGAAGGAAAACATATTATTTAATTAAATGGCTATATAGGTTCTTATGATGAAAAACAACAAGAAAACACAGTACATAATGTAGGAAATTAAGCTAAGCCCTCTCTATTTTATTTGATTTTAAAACATGTCCTGAAAATTTTATATATAATGAGAGATGGAACTTGGAACTAATTAGTTCAGGTACTACAATTAACTTAATTATCTTCTATGATTATAATGTAGTCATGCCAGCTTTATTAAATTTGACATTAGAAGATGTCATTTTCAAGGTTTTTAAGCATTTTCCATCTAGAAAATGTTATTAAGGACACATTTTGAGAGAAGGGTAATTTGTTATAATTTGTTACATTTAAACTAGAGGATCAGTAACCTCAGAAGACTAAGTTCTTTACTGTACCTTTGCAGTTTGTCACACCTGACAGGTGAAAGTTCAGAAGTAGAGTTGCTCTCTTTCTGTTTTTAAGAAAGATCAACAGAGATTGAAGGGTAGGAAGAGAGGAGTGTAAAACAAGCAATAACAGAAGTCTCCCAGTCCAAAGCTGGAGCAAACTTGTTCATTCTTTGTGTACAGACATGACATTCAGGTAGCTATCAGGTAATTTCAATGCTGTGATTTTTCTAACAGGTTTATTTTTCAGAATTGGAACTAATTTATTCTTTTGCTATATTATTGCTGAAAAGTATGTTTTACTTTTGTGTAATTTAGCACTGAGGAGAGCTGGGGTCTAAATCCTATCTATGTGATAATGTGTACTGGTAAACTGCTGCTAAAGAAATTGATCAAGGATGTGTGGAAACTCAGTAAAAGCTCCAAGGGAAAAATTTGTTATCAGGAAAATTTCCAATCTATAACTTTTGTTGTAGTACTACTTATATCACTCTTCCTTCTCAACACTGTGCTTTAAATTTTGCACATAGAACACAGAGATCATTGATTCAGAAGAACTCAATGGTCTTAATTATATACTTAGATTGCATAGGTAATGCAGAGAAAAGAAGAGAAACATAACAAAAATTAATTTAATCTTAAGAACAGTCTTGTCTGTGTTATACAATACATTCTTTTCACTTGGAGGGACATACAAAGTCCTGTAAACTTTTAATGTGTGTAACCATGTGTTCATCCAATTGGTAAGCTTCTCTTGGTAGCCTCAAGGGCTTTTTGTCTGCATTTCGTAAGGCATTGCATAGTTTGATGTAAGAAATTTAGCCCAAATTTCTTGAATGTTCTTATGGCAGCTAGTGTTTCTTTGAAGCTCAATCTTTTTACCACCATAACTTGATTTCAACATTGTTTGGTGCCTGAGGCCTTTTTAGAATTGTCTCACTTATTTTTTGTCTTTTACAACTTCATCCAAAATTCCTGTTTTCTAAAACTTCTCTCTACATTCCGAGATTTTTACTGTTGAGAAAAGAGTACTGTAAATTTTAAGGGTGCTTGTCCACTATTAAAAAACCAAACAACCCCACTGAGACGGGACCTTTCACCCCCTGTCACCAAAAACTTATCTGTTTAAACTGATGCATAAACCAAGGAATGTCTCCTGATAACCCAAGGTATCCTGGTGCCAAGCTTGGTGCCACAGAAAGGAGACTTGCAAGGGCTAATAAACATCCTTGGCCAGATGGCAGGATGTAAAAAGATAAGCTAGAGTTTGTGACTGACAGACAAATAGCATTTTACTGATATAAAAGACAGCTGTTATTTCTCCTTTGGTAGAGCAATCTTCTGCACACTCTCTGGAGTGTGTAGAGGGTTTCTCTCCAGAAATTTGAGATGTCAAGTTTCTGTATTCTTCTCTTCATGAAGTTGAGAGAAAAGGAGATCTTGTACACTTCCTGCTAATTGGTAAGTTACATTGGCTTCTAATTTTACTATTTCTTGGCTAGCTATAAGATAGGTACCTTTAGTGTTCACTATATATATATGTCTACTAATAGTTTTTGTTGTCTTATGCCATGTAGTAATAGCCTGTTAAAGTCATAGTCTCATACATGTTTTCTTGTGTCTATTCAATAAACCTGTCATATTATAATAGACCTGATCGCCCATCAGTAATGAACTAGAGAGGTAATGGAGTTTCTGGGCTGTGTCCTGGCCTGATAGAACTGAAACCCATCTAACTGACTCTCACATTCATAACACCCACAACAAAACACAACAAAACAAAAAACAAATCCTTTTTTGTTGTTTGCTATTGATCAGGTTCTGAGTTTACAGAAATTTACAATGACTACAGAGAAGGTGGGTGATATGAAAGCAAGTTTCTGTGGAGTAGATACCTTGGTCTGAGATAATAACTCCAAGTATCCTTAGCAGAGAGATGGCTAGAAATAAGAAATTTTAAGACGTAGCACATATAATCTGAAATAGACATCTGAAAACATCATGAACTACGTCACAAAGTGTCCATCTACCCACTGTCAATAAAGACCTAGCCAGTTCTGTAAGACGTTTTCATCACAGATGCCTAAATTTAGGTGAGCTGTTTCTGCCACACTGAAACAAACAAACAAACAAACAAATAAATATTTTAAATTATGTTTATTTTTCACTTATGTTTTTCAAATAACACCAGGTTACTTGTTGCTTATTTTGATTGTCATTCTAGTAATGAGTGTGAAGTAATCATCTAGTAGATGGAACAAGAGTCATATATGACAATCATTACTCATCATGGTCTTCTTACAGACTCTTCCTATCCAGGTTTAGATGCCTAACATTTAGAAAAATATTGTTCTAAACTAGGATTATAAACTGTCTGTTTATTATATACATAGAAGTGCAGAGATAATACAGACAATTTAAATTCATAATACTTGAAGTGGTACATATTCTGCAAGTTTTTCTAAGTATTTCTCTCCATTACATTGTAGAAAACTTGAGTGCTTAACTTCTGCTAC
>VZRZ01000493.1:163-33985 GCA_013398175.1 Climacteris rufus | reverse complement strand
AGAGGAGAGGAGAGGAGAGGAGAGGAGAGGAGAGGAGAGGAGAGGAGAGGAGAGTTAAGAAAACTGGGGTTTGAGCCTCCTGGTTTGGAAAGTAGAAAATATTTGGTTTAGTTTTTCATCTAGAAAATGTTTACCATAACATACTTATATATTAACACTCACATCAACATATTCTTTCTGACTACAGATATGTAGTGGTGTCAAGTACATCACTTTAAAAGAAAGGACTGAGTACCTTACCATATGATGCCAGCAGACTAGACTGGAACATACTCATACCCACAAATGCAAGACAGATATATTTAAGAAAATATGTAAGCTAAGAATTTAACATAGCTGTGTGATGTTTGGATTAAACCATATAACCTTGGAGCTGTCAAAATGTTTTAGGGTGTGATTTCTCTGAGGTATCTGCAACGTGGACACTTTTATGATGTAGTCATCCCAAGTCCTTTTTACAGCCAATTCAAACAAATGGGCATTCCAGAAGCACACTTTAGTTTTTTCTAAGGTAGATGTCCTTATTAATATAGCTGAACAACTTAAAATATACCAGTTTACAGAATTATAGAATGTCCTGATTTGGAAGGGACCTTAAAGATCATCTAGTTTCAGTGTCCCTTAAGTGAAGCTTAAATGATTGGTTCAGATGCAGACATGTACTTTTCATCAGATGAATACCGTCCTAACATCAAGTAAATGACAACATTCATAAATACACCATTATGTCCAGACCAGCATTTTTAAGACTTACCATTCAGGTAGGTCTAAAAATTATGTAAAATATATAGTATAGGCAAACCTATATTGCTCTACTGAAAATAGGACCAAGGAAAAGTGCACTGCTGAAAGTACCTCAGACACATGCTAAAACTTAGGAACGTAGGCAAATTAAAGTTTTTTTCTGAAAGAACTCAAAGCATAGCCTATCTACTAATACTTTAGTGTAAGAATAATCCTTATTCTCTTTACTTACTTCCAAAATTATTTTTATATATTCAGAGTGCAGTCCAGTAAGTAAAAATGTTCACATTAGTGATTAAAGGGACTTAAACTTTTCATTGTCTCAACAGAGCAGTGTTGCGGTACTGCGGTGGCCCAGCCCACCTTGGGGCTGAGTGACATAAAGTGAGTGGATTTCCCTGCCCAGGACTCTGACCCTGAGGGCAGATCTGAGGGCAAGACCCCAGTCTAGGGGTTGCCTCCCACTGGGTGTCACTCCTGCAGCATCTCCTCCCTCGGTTCCAGAATNCATAAAGTGAGTGGATTTCCCTGCCCAGGACTCTGACCCTGAGGGCAGATCTGAGGGCAAGACCCCAGTCTAGGGGTTGCCTCCCACTGGGTGTCACTCCTGCAGCATCTCCTCCCTCATTTCCAGAAGCTTCTGTGTTCCCTTATCCCCATTGGTTCAGTTCTTCATGTTTACTAATGCAGTTCGTTAGAAAGTTCTGTTCTGTTTGGTTTATAATTGGTTGATTCAAATGTGTTCCTTCCCCAACCCTCTGTAATTGGTCCCTTGTCACCCCTTGTCCTCTCCCTGTTGGTTTGCTCCTTTGCTTCTCTCTCTCTCTCTCCTCCCTGGTTTAAAAGTCACTGTAACCACTCTCCCAACCTCCTTTTTCTTCCTCGCCTCCCTTCCAGCCAGATCGTCTGCCCCCTTGAATAAAGTTGGGACTGCAGGCAAAGAGAAGGCCCTATCTCGCCCTTTGCTCGTGCCCTTGTTGCCTAGCAACACCTCACTGCTGCCAGTTCTCCTTTGATCCTCCTGCAGACAGCACTGCCAGCTGCTGACAGGGGTTTGGTTTGTCCACGCTGCTGGGACACCAACCTTGTCGCCTGCCCAGGTCACCGAGTGGCCAGTGGTCAGCAGGGCCACAGAACTTTTCTGAGATTCCTTTAGACTCTGATGAACTTTGCTTGTTTTACTAGTGACATTTTAATTATACAGTTAAGATATGAATTAGACTAATAACAGATTCTTGTTAAAATTATGAAATAGAATTTGTTATACTAGTCAAAACACAGATACAGAATAAAGATGTTCTTAGCCTGAGAGAATTAAAAATCTAAGCATAAGATATAACATTGTGATAGGCAGGAAGATATGCAAAACCAGGAGTACAATGAGAAAACGTGATTGATTTTTATGTATCTGCTATTGTGGAGATTTTTTAAAAAAATTCCTCACAAACAAGAAGAATTTAGAGAAAAATAATAAAAGAACTTTTCAGGTATTTATGGAATGGTCCCAAACAGAAGCTACACAGAAAGGCATAAATGTTAGCTGAAAATATAACATGGCTGATAGAAGCTGGTTAGTAAACTGAAACAAGATGTAAACATTATCTGTGAAACAAGAACCCTAACATAGTCAATGTTAAGCCTTAGTTGTCTGAAAAGTTTACATCAAGATGTAGGAAAATAGTATCTTGAATATTTAATGTTTACCTAGTTAGAAAAATTTATGCCTGTGAATAAAATAATTATCATCTCAGAATTATTATGGTGGTTATGCTACTTTCGAGATATTCTGAAAAGGATATTTTTTCTGTCTGTTGCAAACAACTATGGAGGAACGTTGGAGTTCTTTCTGTAAATAAAACAGAAACAGCAGTAGGAATGGAGCTGAGAATGTAGTACCCTTTAATAAAAAAAATTGAGCTCATATCAGTTATTTCAGTGACTTTGGCTGTTTTTTGTTCTAAGCCACTGGAGAGTAGATCACACAGTTCTAGTTTATTGCAGTTGATTGTTCCATTGTGAATTTAAAATTTCAACAGTGACTGGGAAATGGAAACAAATAGGAATATGTGACATCTTCATGACAAGGAACATATGACATATTAATGACATTTACTTTATAACTCAGATAGCTGATTTTAACCTGAGTATTTTTTAATTTCATTCTTATTATAAACAATGGATACAAAATAATAAATAATTAAAATGTAATTAACCACAATAGATTTGTGCACTGGTAACATAACACTGGTTTGGAGGTTATATTTTATATTACAAAGACTTTTGCATACAGGTCAATTTAAGTTCTATTATTCTTATATATATCTGTACAAGTGCTTCTAATTTGTGAGATTGAAAGTGTCATTTCATAAATGAATATTCTGTAATATGTGAATATGTCAATTTTAAAACCTTGATTGCAATATTTTGTGAATACTTGTAATGTCAGAAGAGTTATAACTGTGCTATTATTTCTGTGTATAAACATAATAAGTTGCTGAGATAAACAGCTCTGGTGCTAGCATGATGTGCAGCAGAGTGCTCTTGCATAGTGCACAAGGGGGTTTCTTGAATCAAAGCAATCTCAGACATGGCCTCAAGTCGTGTTGGAGAGGCTTAGACTGAATACTAGTTAAAAATTTCTTCACCAAAAGGACTATAATAATCTGAACAGGCTTCCCAGGGAAATGGTTGAGTCACCATTCCTGGAGGCATTTAAAAGATGTGCAGACATGGCACTTGGGGACATGGTTTAGTGGTGGACTTGGCAATGCTGGGTTAATGATTGTACTTGATGGTCTTAGAGGTGGCTTCAAACCTAGATGATCCTATGATTAGTAATAACTACTGTCATGTGAAAGGGGAGATTTTCTCCAACCCTTTCTGTTTGATTTGTCTGTCAGCAGCCCAGGGAAACCAAGACCTGGAGCCCAACCAGTCTGTCAGTGTCCCATTTTGGGGACTCTCCAATGAGCAGTCCACTGGATCAGAGGTAGGTCTGATTAACATGTTCAGGGACACACACCAACAACATAAGAGAGACCCTGTCCCCATTCTCCACAATCGAGCATGTTACCCACTGCCAGCAAAAGCCAGCACCCTTGAAGGACTCTAACTAACAGTTTAGGGGATAACACTCTTTGTCAATAAACACACTGATAATAGAAAATTGTGGCCCATTAAGGTTTGAAGATTGCTGGTGATAGTAACTGACTGCAAAAACATATTCAAAGCATTATGCAAACAAGCTCTAATCACCAAAGAAAGATAGCTCAAGATAATCATTCAGCATGAATAGAAAATGGTTCTTACCCAATAGGCATCTGCAAGGAGGAGAAAACAGGTTCGGTGCATCCACTGTTCCTAGAAGTTATGATGGAGTCTTGCCTAACTTCTCCCTATTCTGAACTTACATTTATACTATTTCTTTATGTTTATGTGCAGCTTGAGTGACTCTAGTCATACATAGTTTTGTCACTGAATGATGACAAATTCTAAGATATAGAGGGCATGCTTCATGAGGGGTGGTCCTATCTTGGAGGCAGGTAACTCTGGGTATCTGTCAGTATTGTATCTGTGACTTTGCCACTCTTACTGGTTCAATAGCAAGATATCTATTTTCTTCCTCAGTTGGTAGTTGCTAAGCGGCTTATCACCTACAAGACACCACCAAGTTCCCTCCCTTGCAAGGATTTAAACAGCCTGGTGATGTTGTCTCCATTCTACTCCACTGCCTATGTAGTGCCTCTCAGCACATTTTGTGTGTGGGAAGTCGGACATGCCAATCACATTCCCTCCAGGGAGTAGCAACTGCACTTCCTCCTGTAATTTCTATACTGTTATAACTGTATATTACGGTATAACTTTCCACTTGGCTCCAGTGTCCATTTCATCCCCCCTTAGCATGTATTGTGTGTGGGCAGTCAGGACTGTTGATTGCAATTTTTGTCTCTTGGAATGTAACTTTATTTTTTTTTAATTTTTGCTCCCATTCTATTTCCCACAGTTATTTACTTTATTTTTAAAAACTGTAATTGCATGTTTTATAACTATATTTTAATTAGTACCTATTAGATATTTTGTAAGTCTTCCTGCATATATATTGAAGTGCTGTTTGGATTGGTAAACAAGACTGAAGATCTGGGCTGACTAGAATTCAAAGTGTACTTCAATGCTTCCTTAGCACCTTTGCGTTAACTTCATAAACACCTGAAAGGAAGTAAAATATCACAAAAATCTCCATGATTAAAACAGTTTAATTCAACTCAAAAGTAAAGAATAAGCAGGATAATTTCTAGAAATAATAACAAGTTTTCTCTATAATTAATAATCACAATTCCTTATTAGGCCTAGGGAGCAGACCTGCAACATGTATTTCCACAAATGCACAAAAGCTTTGAGACTCTCTCTGTCACAATGGGTATGAGGTTTGGGCATTATCAATATGTTTCCCCTTCCACACTGTATTTTAATTCTCATCAGGATGAAAAGCATTTAATCTGTTCAGCCAGAAGTAGCAGAGACAAAGACTGAGTGTAGCATTTGTGCTCATTAAAGACTTCAGTATTACATGATATACAAAGTGCCTGGTGAGTAAAGGACAGATTCCACGCATGGTAAGAAAGAAATTATAGCATGACACTCAGGTTTATGTTCACATGACCACTTGGGGCTAAAAGTCACTCACCTTTCCTATTCAAGTGACAGCCATACCTTGTCTTCCTTTGCTTCCCAGGTGCTGCCATTTTTGACTCTGCCATATACAAAAGGCAATGTCACAGAAACATGTCTATATAGGGACAAAAAGGAAAAGTCCAAAAAGGCTACTCAAAACGTATTTAAAACTGAGAGAAACTCATGGTATTTCTGAAGGGAAATCCAGCCTGAATCCATTAGAAGACAAAGTTCAAGTAGCACCAAGAAGCAGACTTGTGAGGACTAGGTGAAATGGAACAACAAAACTTGGATGGTGCAAAATAAATGGGAAATGCAGAGAAAAAGGCCCTATTCTGCTACTAGTATCAGAGACTGAAATAGTTCATGCCTTAAACATTGTTATAGCCGAACTGTATAAAGAAACCACAACCACCAGCCCTCCCTGAAATGCCTGACTGGAACTTTGGACTGTAAGTCAAACTGCTGAGATTAGATGAAGGGAACACTATTGCACAATCAACTCAGGTCTGAGGAGAAGTAAACAAGACTGTGCATCCACAAGAAAGCCAAACCCAGAAGCTGTGCTGGTCATCCCTGGCTGGGTTTGGGATGGGGGAGGCCATTGACCACAGACCCATTTTCTGACAGCAGGCTTGCACAAATTTCACCCCCAGCTGGGGGGGGTGGGGTGGGGAGGGAAGGAGGTTTTGGGTTTGTGGCATAACCTCTGATCAGAGGCAATGAACACCCATCCTTCCTTACACAAACTGACTCAGTTGTGGAACCCCTAACCCCAAGAGGACTACATCCACAGGACATTCATGTGAGAGGCAGCTGAGGGAGTGTCATAATCCATCAAAGACCCTCCAAATTGCCCCCCAGACTCATTCCTGAGGCCTTGCACCACAGGACTGCACGTGATGTAAAGTGATGCAACAGATACAGAGTCTGCTGCAAGAAATAATGACAAACCTGCCCCACCCCAGGGGAGGTGCTTGGATTTTCCTACCTAGCCTGAACATACATTAATCCATCAGATTCTATGCTTCTTGGGGGGACCCTCACCACCAAGAAGACCAGTTGGAGAAGATCGATGGAACATCATTGGGATCCACAGAGTGGTGATATTTTCTTTCTCTGTCACTCTCTTTCTGTCCTCCCACCTCTTTTTCTTTTCCTTTGTCTTACTATCTCTGTCTGCCATCTTTACTATCAAATAAAATCCATACTATTGACACTGGCATATGGTCTTGTCTGCACCTTAATTTGGGCAGAGGAACGTTTAAATAACTTCAATAAACTGGACCTTAACAACTAGAAAAGGAGATACATTTTAATAGGAATGGGTTTATGTTCCAAATTTAGTGAAAAAATGCTAAATTCAAGATGAATTTGTTTGTAGTGATCCTGAAGAAGACCAGCATCAAGGAAAACCTGTACATTGAGATGATCCTACTTTCATCTGTCAAAGTAAACATCCCTGGGCATGTTCTTATTTAGGAATGGAGATTATACAGGCATAACACTCTGCTGTATGTTTGCTGCAAGATGGGTAGAACCATGGAATGACAGAGATTGTTGCTCATGGGTCTGGTCAACTATCTGTTGGCAACTATTTTCATCCAGCTGGATACAATAGAGAGCTGACTTCTAAGCCAAAGCAGCAATTCTTACTCATACTATGCATTAATCAAGTTGCTTCTCAATTGCAGATGAGATATAATGGCTACACCTTTTTGCATAAGCTTGCTTTATAATGACACAAACAGAGAGCAGGAATTGATTGTGCTTGATAACATCTTTAATCAGGTTTAGGCAACACTCTGCTCTGAAGGTCCAGGGTAGCAGGCTTGAATGACATGCTGTTTTTCCAAGAAAAGGTTTTGTTGATTAGCATGCATGTAATATTTAAGCTGATGCTCAGAAAAGACAGCTTTTGTTTGATAAACTCCCCAGCAGTAAGATTGTATAAATTGGTTATAACCATTCCCTCACTGTGAAAAAAGTGCAGGGCACTGGATTTTCACAACAGCTGCTGTATGAGGGAATACATACAGCTCTTTCAAATGACTGACAGCCATATGAAAGACCATTTCCTGACAGTTTTCTGGGAAGCATTTGACTGTGAGCTATACTCCCCCTTTGACTAATCTCTGGAACAAGAATATGCTGATCATTGTGCCTTGACTAAAACAGTCAACCTAAGAGCAGAAATAAATCTTTCAAGGGTTTTACTCAACAGAGTTCACATGATCAGATATATCCAGCCCATCTCTTCATATTTCTCAGTGATCTTCCCTCTTCTTCCCCCAACAGTAAGTATATAGTTGGCTTTTGTGTCAGGAAAAAAATGGACAGTTCTTTGCCTAAAATGCACTACATGCCTTGGAGAATTTGTACAGATGAACAGATATCCATGTGGAAGCTTAGTAGTATCTTCAGATGATACTTTCTTCTTAAAAGAACCAAGTCTTTTCAAGATTTCATGTGTCCTGATAAGGATAAAATTTGGTTCTACAGTAACCCTGTGGATTTTGCTTTTGTTTGAAGTTGTGACTCTTTGTAACTCTTCAAAAAATATAGAGGCTACTAAGCTTCCAGTGATGTCCATGCTTAATAAAAGCTTTCAGTTTCACAACTCACATACCCATCTTGCCATATCATCGATCACAACCATGTTTGTTTTATTAAGCTTAAATCAGCTGATTACCACAAAAGTGCTTCTGTATTTCCCTCCCAGATAGGATAAAAGGGTATTAATAGACATGACACAGCAGTTGCCAGCAACACTCTAACACACAATCACAGAATAGGTAAAGTTGGAAGGTACGAAAGTAGGTTATCTGATCCAACCTCCCTGCTCAAGCAGTGTTATCCTAGAGCATATGGCAAAGGACTGTGTCCAGACAGTTCTTGAATCTCTCCAGTGAGGGAGACTCCACAACCTCTGTGATCAATCTGTTCCAGTGCACAGCCACTCACACAGTAAAGAAGTTCTTCCTATTCAGGTGGAACTTCCTGTGCACCAGTTCCTGCCCATTGGCTCTTGTCTTCTTGCTTGGCACCACTGAGAAGAGCCTGTCTCCATCCCCTTGGCACCCTCTCTTATAGACATTGATGAGTTTCCCTATCAGTCATCTTGAGTCTGAACAGGCCTAGCTCCCTCAGCCTTAAGTGAGATGTTCCAGTCCCTTAAACATTTTTGTTGGCCTCCACTGGACCTGCTCCAGAATCTCCATGTCTCTCTTGTAGTGAGAAGCCCAGAATTGGACACAGTACTTCAGATGTTGCCTCACCAGCGTTGAGTAGACGGGCAGGATCACCTCCCTCAACCTGCTGGCAAAGCTCTTCTTACAGCACTCCAGGCTACCACTGTCCTTCTTGGCCACAAGGGCTCACTGCTGGCTTGTTATCCACCAGGATCCCCTGGTGGTTCTTTTCCATAGAGCTGCTTTCCAGCCAGTCAGCCCCCAGCCTGTGCTGGTGCATGGGGTTATTCTTCCCCAGGTGCAGGACCTTGCGTTTGCCTTTCAGACAATTCTCCGCCCACCTCTCCAACCTGTCGAGGTCCTTCTGAAGGGCAGCACACAACTCTGGGCTATAAGCCACTCCTCCCAGCTTTGTGTCATCAGTGAACTTGATGAGAAGGTCTCTGTTTCTTCATCCAAATCATTGATGGATCAATGACAATACTGGCCCAGTATGGAACCTTGGGGAACCCCACCAGTGACAGGCCTCCAAACGGCTCTTGTGCCACTGATTACAACCCTCTGGGATCTGCCATCCAGCCAGTTCTCAATCCATCTCACCGTCCACTCTCATCCAGTCCGCACTTTCTGAGTTTGCCTATGAGAATGTTGTGAGAGACAGTGTTGGAAGCCTTGTTGAATTTGAAGCAAACAATATCCATTGCTCTCTCCTCATTAATCTGGGTAGTTCTTTCTTTTTAGAAGACGACCTTACCGTTGTCAGACAAAACAAAATAGCAAGAGATTAGTGTTCTCTGATTGTATCTCCAACCATGGACATTGCAAGCCTATTATCAAAAGCTGCAGGGAAGCCTAATACATTTCCATTCAACATAAGACCCTTTTTTTGTCTGGTCTTTTTGTTTACAGAGATGCATTTAACTGTTAAACAATCATCATGTCAACTCACAAATACCATATGTAGTCATAAAAGTGACAGTCCTGAAGGGCATCTATGAAATCATCAAGCTGTAGGTGTGCACATGTAATGAACAAGCATGTTATAAAAATGTTAATTTTGCATTCCAGTGTCAACATTGCCATACTTCCACAAGACAGTGGCCACAGTCTCATCAAGAAAATTACAGGGAGTTGCATCATAAATGAAATTAAAGACGTAACCATACAGATCATCTGGGTTTATTATCACAATGTTGTGGGGAAAACTGAATCCCTGAAAGAAATCCCACACAAAATTTTGAAACACTTTTTTGTTTTGTGGGGTTTTTTTAATGCATTCAGACTGCAAAAAAAAAAAAAGAGTTTTCTTTCTGCCAGAGATCAGTGATGTATTGGGGTGTTTTGTCAGCATCTGTGTACCAGGTGGGGTAACTTGAAGCTTTCTGCTTCTGATGGAGGTACAGGTTTATTTAATCTAAAACAAACAAACAAAAAATTCCCCACACAAAACAACACATAAAAGGAAAATGCACCCCAAATCCAAACCCAAACACTATGGAGGGTCTTCAAAATGCAAAACTTCATAGATTTCACAAACCTCGTGTGCATCCTCCAGAGCCGTCTTTAGTTCTGAAGTATTATATGTAACCATGTATTATGTCTGTAAATGCAATATCTCTGAAGGGTATCAGCACAGGTGAATAGATTGCCATTTACCCTGACAGTAACCATGGGGAAAAGACCATAAAGTGGATACACTTTTACTTTGAGTGTACTGTAATAGGCTGTCGAGTTGTCAAAATTGTCAGGTATAACTTCAGGGTGCCCAGGAGGATATTTTTTTTATTTTGGTGCTGAAGGGCTACAAGCTATTAAATTTCTAGGAATGGTCTTTTCATCAGGGTTTTTTTTTAACATAAGCGGACTGCTTTTACCACTCCAAAGAGTATCACTAGGATTCAGCAATGTAGACATTTTTTTTTAATAAAAATTATCTAAGCTCCCTATCTGTCAAAATGGTTCCGTCAAGCTCCTGCATAGATTACAAATCAGCACTATAACCTCATTCCAGTGTAAACTACAGGTCTACCTCAAAGTTTTTCACTTCTGATTGACAGAAACAACTTGGTTCTGTTTGCAAATGAAAAACGTTCTCCTTATAAACTGTGAGCTGTGCAAAAAAATTTTATCCCCCTCCAATTTGTTCCACCCCATAATAATGTGGTTGTGGATGAGGGCCTGCACAGTTTTGATTTTCAGCAGTGCAGAGGAAAATGGAGAAATGGCCTTTTCAACCCTCAAATCCCAGTGCTTGGGAAAAGCTGCTTAGTTTCACAATTTAAAAATTTAAAGCCTATGAAACATACACTCAGGGATGGGAACTTACATGAATTCATCATTTTACATCCTGTGCTACATATCCATTTTTTCTTTCAGAAGCTGGCTAACTAAAAAATAGTCAGCATAGCCTTTGGTGTTACACACGTATGCATCTGTAACCACAAAACTTTGCATCCATAAACAGCACAACAAAGACCACAAAACATATACCTTTAAGCCCTCATTCCCCTTCAATTTTCACACCATCTTTTTCATCCCATTGTGCTTTTGGTGCTAAGTCCAGAGCTAAACTGTAATTCAGAACATATGCACCACTTTGTATATATATTCCAGGTCACAGAATCTATGGGTTTTTTCTGTTTCTGTTTTTTTGATGATGGACATGAACACCTTCTAGCAGCTTTTCAGTACTAAAGGGACCTACATGAAAGCTGGAGAGGGACTTTTTAAAAGGACATGTAGTAGTGGAACTGGGGGCAATAGCTTTACACAGATAGAGGGTAGATTTAAACTAGGTCTAAGGAAGAAATTCTTCACTGGGAGTATGGTGAGACACTGGAAACATTGCCTACAGAAGTCATGACAAGTCACTGGAAAAGTTCAAAACCAGACTTGATGGTGCTTTGAGCAAACAGGCAAGGGGGTTGAAGCTCCATGGTTTTTAATGTCCCTTCCAAAACCAGTTAATGATTCAGTGTTTCTAAATATCTAGCCCATTTGTAATTTCTTCTGAATAATATAATTGTTTTCAAAATTCCAGTGGTGATTTTCCTGTATGAGCTCATAAGGTGTTGTTTATTTGTTCTGGCTTTCCATTACAGTTGACAATGATGCCTATATCATGTTGCACAGCACAAACCCCAGAGGTTTCCCCAGTTATTTTGTATGATTACTCTAGAGCTTTGGAGCTGAGGGTCTGGGGCATCTGCATCGGATTCTGTAAACTTTTAAAATGTGTGAAATTTCTCCTGCAAGTGGTCTGCAGCTATAAATGGCTCTGTTACACATCATGATTTTTTGTTCAGAATTCTATCAACTTATGTAATGTTTCAGACAAATATGAGAACTAACACTGAATGGAAATAGACACTTCACAAGTTCATTTCAATGAAAAGGATGTTTAAAAGTTCGCTTTAAAGAATTGTTTCATCATCATTTTCTCTATCAAACATATCTGCTGGTTTCTCACAGTTCTCTTCCTATCATTTTCCCTAGCAAACAGATTCTTTTTCTAACCAGTAGTTTGTCCTGCTGTGTTGAAATATAACTCTATATCCTAATGCTGCTGATTTCTAAAAGAAAATTTAATAAAGACATATAAAATAAGGAGGTTTATGTGTTTAAATGTATTTCTTAAGATAGTTAGTCATTACATATATTATGAAATCACATGCAAAATCTACCACACTAAAGACTTTTATAACTTCTATAATTACTTTATACTGTGATGAGAGATTTGGAAACAATAATGAATTGGGCCAATGAACAATCTTTCAGTTCCCTATGCTGTATAGATGAGAATATTTAATGAATGAATGTGTCTGATAATGTTAACTTTTTTTAGGTTTTGACTTTTAAGTGTAACCAACCATCTACTGTGTAATCTGGAAGCTTGTGTGAGACGCATAAACCCTTTTTACCATTCACGATCAGTTATATGCCTCTGAATTCAAACTGGAACAATGACTGACCAAGAAAACACCTGTAGGTAGCCAATAGGTGCTACACAGAGGCACAGTCTTATCTTCCTGTTCTTTAATTGAAGAATCTGAAAGGTATTTTCAGGTTGGCATACAGTTACGCAACCCATTTTCCCTCTTATGAACTGAATGAATAGGTGTCATTTCTGTCAATTCTCCAATTCTGCCTGTTCTCTCACTTCCCTAGAGACATTCTTCTCTGTTTTCCAGCTCAGCAAAGATTTTATCTGGTACTTTTTCCTTTGCATGAAAAAGAAATTATTTCTTGTTCTATGCATTTGAGATAGTTTAAGAGTTAATCAAGCTGACGATTCAGCTTTGCATGGATCTATAATGAAAAATAACAATGTAACAAATACATTTACATGGTCTGGATAGATACTCAGCAATTTCCCAGACTGACACATTTTTGTGTCAGGATCATACTTTGCAATTTTGTATGACTTCTGAATTCTGACCTGGTTGTTTCATAGAAAACAGACCTGAAGTAGCAGATTTTAGCACAGAATTTGGAATCGAAGAAACAGGTACTTAGGTGTTCAGAAACCTGGAGGGTCCAGAGGGCAGACTTCATACTACATCAAATAGCTATTAATGTCATACAATGACCAACCCCGAAATAGTAAGAGGAAGGTTGTAGTTGTTCAAGAGACAATTTGATGATGCTAGATGAACTCTGATGATGCTTCCTAGTGCCAGATGCCTGTCATGTATAGTAAACAGCCAGCAAGTTAATTTCATTCTTCTTAATAAAGTTCCAAGCAAAGAATTGTTAATTGCACACTCTACATCCTGTATTGCCTGTGGAAGAAAATATACTGCAAATGTGTGGGAAAAGATATGTACGACAATTTTTAAAGACTGGTTAGGGAAGTATTCTGATGAGTTGGAGAGGAAATGTTCTAAAGAACATTATTGCTGTGACACAAAATCCATGCACTACAGTTTAAAAACAGCAGCTGTGTCTGCAATAACATCACATATTGCTTACACTCTGAGAGGGTGTACTGGGGTTTTGACATATCTGCAATTGCTGATTTGCCTAAAGAGAAAGGTAAAAACAGCAAGATGCAATAGTTACCTGCATACGCCAGGAGCTGATGCTCCTTTAAAACTTCATACTTGGTGTAACAAAGAGTTATACAGCTCAAAGAAGTAAAGAAAAGGTAACTAACTAGAAAAAATACAGAAACTGGTGGCATTACCTGTCTATAGTTATGCACCCTCTGAAGTCATTTGAGCTCCATTGGCTCATCTTTCTTGTCTTCTTAGTGCCACTGTCATAGGAAATGATTTCACACATCCTTTGTGTTCCACCTCCTAGCCTCATATGGATAGTTGAGGTGTCTGTCTAACTTGCCAATAGGCAACTATGTTTAGACAACTAAATTTGACTCACTATATCTTAAGAAAAAAGAAAAGGAGATAATTTTCAGACATCAAATGTTTTTACATCTGAACATCTTCATAAACTCAATTAAGCATCACAGCTGACATAATACATAAATAAGGAGTTATACTGCATAAATGCCACCTCAAGTAGATTTTATATGGGAGATGGGTCACAGGAAAAATCTACAGCAACTGAGCTTTAGAAAGGAGTAAGGTATGTTTCTGATTAGATTTTAATGGAGGTAGATTAAGCCTGATTTGCTGCGTATTTTTATTACTTCATGTATGTCTAATAGCTGTTGTAACTGTGTAGTCTACTCTGCCTATTGTTCACTTTACCTTATCTAGAAATTAATTTCTTCAAAGTAGTTGAAAAACAGATATTAATTTCTTTTCTTGTGAAAAGGTCTATAAAATAAACCCCAGCAATATAAAATAAATAATTACCTCTCTCTGTTTTTAGAATAATTTAAAAAAACAAAGTTACAATAAAATATCTTGTATGATGAGCATCTGCCATAACATGCACCAAGAGTGGAAGATGTGTTTTCTAATAGTAATGACAGTCAAATCATCTACTATAGAGCAAGGTATGGAGAACACAATTTGATCCTGAATTTTGCCAGTCTTCTTGCCGTAACTTCATCCTGAACACTAAAATTTTACAGCAGACATAATAATGTGTAATATATAATTTATGGAGGGTCACTCAAGTCATAGGTTAGTTTAGGTTGGTAGGGATTCCAGGATTATCTAGTTCTATCCCCCCACCATGGACAGAGACATCTTTCACTACATCAAGTTGCTCAAAGCCCCATCCAACCTCACTTTGAATATTACCAACGATGGGACAACCACAATTTCTCTGGCCAACCTGTTCTTGTCTCCAACCACCATCATCACACATAATGTAGGAGGTGGGAAACCCCATTGCTTACAGCAGGATGTAAGCACTTCCTCCTGATGCTCCAGTGTGGCTCAGGCTCAACTGACTGTTTTTTCTTTTTAGCGTGACCTCAGTTCCTCATCAGCTATGAGGACAGTGAACATATTCTATAAGTACAAGCCTTCAGGAGCAGCAGAAGCCATCTTCCTGGTGCCAACTGCCAGGCTTTGCTGTCATGGGAGTTTCCACTTTCCATACTGTAGAAGCCCAGAAGATAAGAAGCAAATGTTATGTCTCAAACACTGACAGCCAGAGAGCCATGGAACCAACCAAGTATTGTGGGTGATAACAGCCAAGGATTGTTGGTAGTAACACACTGTGAAAAAGAACAGATTATGGCTGTAGAAGGGAGTCATGTGGAGGCAGGTCAGGGCTCTTCTGGTACAAAAGTGCTAGTAGTAGTTCCTGGATTATAAGCACAACACAGCGCAGTGCAAGCACAGAAATGAGGTCAAGAACTGGGCATGGACTGTAGGGAGGAATTAAGACCAACAAAGACCCCCAAAGCCCTCCAATGCATTTCCAGAAAGTCTAGAGGAACAGACTATGAAAACAGACTATGAATGATAATTAATTTGCATAGAAAGTGAGAAACTTATCTCATGGGCAAGGAAAACTTACCTGGACTAGTGAAGTGGTTGATTCTTTCTTTTTCTTTCTTTCCTTCTCTTTCTTTCCTTCCCTTCCTTCCTTCCTTCCTCCCTCCCTCCCTCCCTCCCTTCCTACCTCCCTCCCTTCCTCTCACCCCAATCTCTCTCTTTCTTCCCCCTCTTTATTTCATCTCACTCTCCCCTTTCACTCCAACCCTTTATCCAAAACCCATGCTGTGTGCTTATGCTAGGAGGTCAGGGACTAATAAAGCAATTCTCATGCCAACTGTGTAATTTACTATCAAATTTTGTAAGCTTTTGCAGACCCTCTGACTTTTGTAGTTCATTTCAACCATAAGCAACTGTGAATCTTGGGTAGTCCCTTCCCCTTATGGTTGGTTGGGATGTCATGCACCATGACAGGCACTGGCTCTGTCTGTCTCTTTTTTACAGTTGAAACTTTGAGCTCTTGAAGTTGCAGACTCTTGGAAAAGAGCCATTCAGCTGCTTTCCTTTCATCTCTGATGTTGCTCAGTCTGTTGACCTCTTCCTGCAGTTCCTTCATTTGGTGGCACAGCTTCTTGACAACTGCACAGCTGCTACAAGCTGGAAAACCATCTGGCCTAATCTCAGTGAGATGTCCCAGGCACTCCCTGCAGCTTGAGATTTGTAGATCTGAATCCTCTTTCTGAGGATTTGTCTGGGTCAAGCCTTGGATGTCACAGGGACAATAGCTCTAACAGTAGTAGGGAACCATGTCCTGTCACCTGTGACATGTCACCACCGTAGCTGGGGACCTGTATGCTGTTTGGCACAGAGCTGCTGGCAGCAGGTTTCTGCCTTTCTGCACAATCAGCTGCATACGTGAGCTGCCTCAGCTAGCTGCACACACACTGGTGTGCGTAGCACAACTGCAGTACTGAGCTCACAATGAGGTACCCTTAATGTGATTATTTAAAAAATTAAACACTTGAGCCCAGCCCATCGTTTAAAGTGAATGACTTAAGGGCCTATCTTAGCTTCTGGAGCAGTCTGTAGATGGTGTTAAGAGATTCCAAAGGGTAGAACTAGACCTAAAACAGCATCTTGTAGATAAGTAATGACATGCTAGGCACAGAGTTTTGTAGCATGTTTTTCTTTCCTCCTTTCATGATTTCCTAATATTCTCCTCAGTGTAGGTCTCACATGCAAAAGCTGGTATTTGATCTCTTTTTATATGACTTTTAGAAAAAATTAAAGGAATAGATAATGGCTACCTGAAATTACTGATCTCGTTCAGAAAGTGAGAGATATAACTGATTTTACAACTAACTGAAAGGAAGCTATTCTTCTCAAGGCAAAGGTGGTTGAGTTTTGCTTTTTTATCAAGTGAGTGTTCAGTGAAAGATGCATATATTCTTCTGCTACTAGGGGACCTAATTTCAGTAAATATCCTATGCAGTTTAAACAACAACAACAAAAGACAACTGAACAAATCTGCTTATTTCTCTAGGAAATAAGGAAGTTGCATTCTTGGATCTGTATTGATAACATTCATGTGAATTTGCAAAGGCTACAATAAGCTAATGTATCCTGCCACACATTTTTGTAGTTTTCAAAGCCACACTGTTTTATAGTCTAGTTGGATAATACACTCTCCTGTGAGTGTTGTGGATTTCATTTTCCCATGGCTTACCAAAAGATGTATACCCAGCATATTTTCCCTAGCAAAATATTTTATGGTTAACATATTACAAAAAGTTATTTATATTAATAATTCTGGGGGAAAATTAGTGAAGATGCATGCAATCAGTTAAATGGAATTTACAAAACTGTCTTATCTTTAACTTGGAATAATTTTCAGTTTTTTGTTTTTTGTTTTTTTCTGTATGTGTGTGGATGCCAATTGAACTTTCAGCACCTAAATGGAGTTGTCTAACAATTCTAAATTTCTACAGTTTTAGGATAACAGTAAATAAACTTTCTGATTCACTTTTATTGTGCTAAGAATTTTATGCCTTTACTATTTCAAATTGTAGGTTACAAAGCAGGAACTTTATATTTTACACGTAGTGGACAGATAAGACACATAAATAGATTTTAAAACAATCTAGTAAATTCCCTACATGCAATTTGTGATACAATCACAAAGATTTTTGTGAGATTAGTTTTGAGGTTATTGTCTCTGCCTTCTATTGCAGCTGCTTCCTTGTTGAAGATGATTACTCTGAAAGGACTGTGGTACAGAAGACTGGAATTCTTGTGTCACAAGAACACATATTTTGCCCATCCAGTTAGTATTCCTGGATGGAATCTGTCAAAATTTGATTTTGGTCATTCCTTTCTCTTGCTCTCAATTTCCCTTTTACATCCTACTTCCATATTAGTGGAAAACAATTCAAAAGACAAAAGTATTTTCAGTACCCAAAATGGATAGTTAGTAATCTGGACACATCCTCTTTCCCTGCTTGCTAAGGTTGGAATGAAGAAGTGCATCGAGAAATTAGGTTGTTACAAAGAGAATGAGGTAGTTAGACACCTCAGAAATAATGTCAAAAAACCATAGTGGATGGAAAGGTAGACCTAGTGGACCTAGTAGTAACCAACAGGAAACCAGCCCAGGACTCTCAACAGGAGTTTGTATTCAGCTCCACCTTTCCCCTGCTATAAGTGCTGGATTTGTTTTTACAAACATGGATTTGTTGCTCTGAATCGTTCTGCTTAGAATGAAGTCCTCAAGGGAAATGTTCAGAATTGTATTATGAATTTACCAGGAAGTGACTTGCTTTTAGATTTAAAACATATACTTCAAACAGAAAGACTATGTGGTTAGAGTTGTCATTGAGGAACTCAGTTGAGGCTGCTTAGCCAGAGTGCTTCAAACTGGAATTGCCTGCATTTCTTTAAAAAAGAAAATACTCTCCATTCTCATCTTTTATTTGTGTTCACACCATTATAATCAGAGAAAACAAGCAAGCAAGCAAAAATTAATTCTACCTCCTAATGCTTGGAATAGTCTGATTACAATCTGTTTATCTAATGTAAATCATTGTTCATTAAACTAAGAAGTCAAATCTATGTGAAGACTGAAACATAGGGTTCTTTTCCATACTTCTAAAAGGCTCAGCAGTTTGTCCCAGAAGATCCCAGCAGATTTCCTGAAGCCCACTAAGGATAGTTTGTGGTGGTTTTGAGCTTCTTGAGGTTTTTATTCTTTCTACTGAGTTTTCTCATTCCAATAAGTTATCTTGTCAATGGGTCATAGAAGCAAACCCAGAAGTACATTTCGGTACTTAAAATAAGTGAAAGGAGGAGGTAGATTCTAACACTGTATGTTATGGACCTAACTATGAAACAACATATATGCACTGTAACTGTAATAAAATTTCACCCAGTAAGAACATCATGCACAATGGGGAAATTTCTTTTCAAACAACCTTTTTATTAATACAATAGACCTGGGATTTGGGGGGGTTTGTTTTCTGTCACGGCTAGGAAGTGGGTTTAAAATCCTGCACAGAGTCCACCAGGTTGACTGGAAGCAGCGCCTATCGGCACTGCTTCCAGCTCCTCTTCGTAGGAGTATGGAGGTGCTGAGTGCAGGAGCGTTGGAGCAGCGATCCCACACCTCGTGGTATAAGCACGACAGAGACAAAGAGATGGTTCGGAGGGGCCTCTCCCATACAACAGTCCAGATTTAATGCGAACACGTACAGGAGAAAAAAGGCACACATCTGAAATTACAATGCTCTTTTAAAATCTAGGGAACAGAGGCAGAACGCTGACCCAAGCCAATCACCGAGAGGATGGGCGGGACACGGCTTGACTGACAGGGCACCAGCCCAGTGGGACCGCTGTCCGCAGGCACGTCACTCTGGAGCTGGCTGGCCCCAGGTGTGCACAGAAACACCAGGTTTCCCTGCTGCCGTGACTGCCAAAGGGGCACAAGCCCGGGCAGCGCCAAGGCAGCAGACACTCCAGCTGTCCCGGCTCAGGCCGGGACCCTGTGCTGTCCCCACCGGGGACAGCAACCTGGGCTCCGTTTCAGCAGAGGCAGCCCTAGCGGGGCTGTTTCAGCGAACTGCAACAGTTTTCCTCTTTGATTCATATTCTTTAGGCTTATTTTTATATTTGATAAATCTTCAATGTAGGGACTAAAAGCACTTGAATCTTTTCTACCACTTTCACTTGTAGCTATATTTTTTAGTCAGATTCCACCAAAATATTGAGATCAATTCAGGGTTTCATTACACAAAAGGGTGTCACAGACCACTCTTCTAGGTGATAATGCATCATTTTCTTTAGAAGCAGTTTGTGGGAAATTGTATTGAAACCCTTGAAAAAATCCAGGTAGACAATGTCCACAGCTTGCTCCACATCAACCAAGCAGGTTGCTTTGTTATAGAAGGCTATCAGGTTAGCCAAGAACAATTTGCCCTTGGTGAATCCATGCTGGCTTTCCCCAGTCACATACTGCATTTCACTTATGAAGGTAGGGTTTTTCCATAACATTTTCAGGGACTGAAGTAAGACTGATGGAACTACAATTTCCTGTATCCTGTTTTAAGGATGGGGATGACCATAATACCAGCTTTGTAGCTGCATGACTTACGGCATCTCAGAGATGTCTTTCCTGGCATCTGAGGCTGAGCAAGAGAATCTGTCAATTGATGACAACAGCCAGAGGGAAAAAATATTGAAGAAGCTGGATGTTGCAGTTGTGACTGCTGCTCTTCTGCTTTTAATGTTCTAATGTGAAAGGGAGACAGAATATTTTGGCAACTGCAAAGAGGACCTGCTTCCTGGTCTACTGAGCAAAATATGCTTGTATCATTACAATTACGATTGAATTTTCTTGACATAAAATTGCACAGCAGTGGAATGAAGCAGGCCAGGATGGAGTCTTTTTTTCAGGTTTTATTTGGTTGGTTTGGTTGGTTTATCTGTATGTTTGTTTCAACAAAGGTTTAACTGAATTTTTCTCCCTTGGTAGGAAAGCCAATGAGAAGAAATAGAACAGGTGTCAGAGAAGAAAGCAGCAACACAGATCTTTAAACAGATCATGTTGTGGTTAACTCGTTGTGGCAGGAATAAATTAACATTTCCATAAGAGTACTTTTAAGCTTTAGCTTTTTTAAATTGCTCATTAAAAGAGTAAGTATAGAAGAGGGAGCATAGGACTTGCCCTTTTCTCTAAATCACATAAATTTTACCTCTGAGAATTCCTGTACTATCTAGTCTGATGTTTCTTAATTTTAGTCTGAGGACCCTGTGTTATACATAAGAAGTGATAAAGCAGAGTATAAAACAAAAATCCACAAGCAATAAAAATAACAAACCTATATGCACAGTATACCAAATAATCAATAACTGATAATGAGAGAAATTAAAGAATACATGTATTTTCAAAATTTCTATTTATTTTTCATAGGTACTTAGGCTTAGAGAAAAATTACGGTCAAAGGGACCTATGAAGATCATCCAAACTTCTGCTCAAAAGCTGCATCTTGAACACCTCAAGGATGGAGATTCCTCAACCATACAAGACAATATTTTCCAAAATTTAACCACTGTTGTGGTAATTTTTTTCCCCTATTATGTGGTGGGAATTTTCAGTGTTCCACCTTGTGTTTGTTGACACTCATCCTATCACTCAGCATCTCTCTTGGTAGGAAAAACTAAGAGAAAAAAAACATTGATTCCCTTATCTCCGTTCTTTGTCACTGTCCCCCTCTCTCAACTGCTAGACACAAAGAAGGTCTTTAAAACTCCTCACCCATTTTAGTAGGGAAGAAGAATTAACATAATTGCTTTTGTTAAAAATAACAACAACCGAAAAAACAAAAATCAAAATCCATCAGAAAGACCCCAAACTAGACCTGGAAGCACAATACAAAGCACATCAACACAGAAAAGCACTTGACATTTTTTGGCAAACATGTACAAAGCAGGAGGCAAGGGAAATAAAAATCTGAAAGAGTTAATATATAATCCTTTCTCACAGATTCTTTCTCAAATTAGCTTTGTCCTACATGTGAAAAATGCACCTGAAAAAGGTGCTAACTAGAACACATAAGGGAAGTTATGTTTTTAGCCAGAGCTAATCAGTTCTAGTGCTGCTGGAATGTAACGGTGAATTTTTAAAAGACAGTAGGGAAACAAAAAAAATGGTGAAGATGTGAATTATAATTCCAAGGTTTATTTGTGTATTTGACATGGGTTCAATGTTAATACTTTTAAGCATGGAACAAGAATGTTTTAGGAAAACTAGTGATTCAGCCTTAATTTCCTTTCTTCACAGATTGACTCATCTGTGCAGTTTACTCCTGGTAAAACAATACTGTCTATACTTAATTAAGGCCACATGAGATTTAACTGAGGCGGACTCAGATAAAACCATGGAATTAATTAACCATTAAGCAGTACGAATATGCAAGAGTCCAGTGCTTCATCTCATTCCAGGAGCTTTTATTTTACTATACAGCATTCGTTTTGTAAGGCCATTTATATGAATGCTTATAATTACACTTTTGATTAGAGACATAGACCATGACCATCATTCAGCGTGAACACTCCAAAATGTTTCAGTGCTCAGAAATCCGGAAAAATAAGAACAACCTATCTGGAACTGTTATTTCCCCCTCAGTAGAGTGAGGCCAGTGATGTCAATAAAGCCAGATGAAGCCAAAAGAGCTTTTCTTTTCTTGAAGAAGAAATTGGCAAGATCTGATGGGACAAGATTCAGTTGAGGAATTATTTACAATTCAAGTAAGAAAGGCCTTCAGGATTAAGACATATATAATCTTTAGTTTAGTCTAGTCACTGAAAAAATAGAAGAAAGATTCTATCCTGTTTTTTGTAACTCTGGTGAAGCACTGGAAAAATATATACAGGTATGATTTCCCTGAATGTAAATACTTAAATCAACTGTATTGTGTCTTTCATTTACCTTTCAAAGAAACATTAGTTTGCAGTGCTCTTTCAGTTGCTATTAAGGTCCTTTCCTTGCAGGACACAATAGATGAGCACAAACCATATAAAGAATACTCAGTCATGAGTATACTTAACCACAAGCTTCTGGTCGAGCTTGTAAAACAGGATTTATTACCAATGGAAAGAATTCAGTTTTCTTTGAGAATTTCAGCTCTGTTATATGCTACATCTTAAGTACTGAATTAGCTCCTAGATTGAACACTTTTATTTCTTAAAACTCTTTTACACAAATGACCTAAATGTTAAGAAAAATAATGAGACATCTTTAATTTATCACTGGTCTGTTAACTGGACCTCTTTAATTTTTGATTTTCATTATTTTGCCCTGTATCCAACCCTATATTTTTGCTGGCCATAACTTCTTCTTTTATGAGTCATTTATTTGAAAAAAATAATGTGAAATTAATTAAATTACTAAATGTACTACTTTTTTTGTATTGAAAGTCTTGTAGTTCAATTATTCATTTTTAATCAATTGTTAATACACTAGCACAAACTGTTATTGACAAAATGCAGAGACATAACTAGAAATAAAACAATCTTAACAATTTAAATCATTAGGTCCAGAATTTTGTCTCTGTGTCTATTCTTTTTTAAGCTCCGTGTATAGGAAATCTTTTCCATTTCGATACCTAAGATGAACTTAGTTTATATCCTCCTAGTAGAAGAGCTAAACAAAGAAATATTTCATTTAAGTTGAATGGTCACCACATCATGTGTCAGAGAATTTACAACATTGTTACTCAACACCTTAGCTGATCACTACTTCTAAAACAGCAATTACGAAATTGTTTAAAAAAAATTGTTAAAGAAAAAATACCCACCATTACTCATCTGTATAACGAGGTAGTGAAATGAGAGAGTGTCACAACAGAGTGCCACAGAAGTAGAGAGACATTCAAACTATGACATAGGATGTTACGGTGAATCGTGACATGTGACACCTGTGAAAAATTGCAATATGAAGAATAACAGGCTGTTGCAGATAATGAGGTAGAAATAATGCATACATAAAGGACTAGCTCTGACCCAGAGTTCCATTAATCAAACAACATAAAATGCAGCAGAAAACTACATAACACAATAAAGCTGTAGCTTAGCAGAATTGCTGAATGAGGTAGAAATTACCAGGGCAATCAAATCATAAACATCAAATAAAGTTATAAAGTCTGCTAAATCATGGCCAGTAGAAAAGGGAAAGAGAAGTGAACTGTTTATTTGAAAAGGAATAAGGATGGTAAAGAAGAACTTGAAAATGAAAAAGAGAAGTACAAGGTAGAGTAAAATAGTGTTTGGGTCTGTTTAGGGTACCTGTGGAACAGTTTTCTGCCTGTCCATGTCAGACTGAAGCTAAAAAAGAAATTTATTTTGAGTTAGTTTCTCCAGCAAATCTGATACCTGGTTGCCCTATGAAGTCAGGGAAGTGTCAGGCTGGATGCACTTCCTAACTGTGTGAGAGGTCATCCACAGCAGGTCATGTAAACATCCTTAGTGCAAAGAATAGCAACCTTAAATTATCTGAATTTCAAGAATGACGAAATATATCACAGATCACTCTGCTAATTTACCACCTTTTTATTTGAGAAACAAAATAAAGTGATGTGCTGCTGAACAACTGCGAAACAACTTTTAAAATTTCTGCATATAATGGATCAGCAGAAATGAGTTCATTCTACCTGTTGAGAGTTTTCTTTGCCAGAGATCCCAGGACTCTACATGAGACAAATATGAACTTGTGTAGTTAGGTATTTGTAAAGTACCCCAAACATAACAGTAAATACACCCAAGTGTCACTGATCCTCATCCTGATCTTCCAGCTTGAGCTCGGGTCTACCTTATTAGTTCATACTTCTATGATGATCTGGATACCTGACTGAGTCTGGTTATTCTTCCATCAGCCAAATGAGTAAACACCTGAAATCTTCTGAAACTATGTAGCCAAATCCTGCAAGGAGTCCCTTAGGTAATGAGTACAAAAGATCATTTTCAAGTTAGTCTCGTCACAATTAGCACAAAATAAATTTAAAACACTTGCAAAATAGAGAACTATGGCCTTGAGAGATTATTTAGAATATTCACTGACTTCAAAGCAGTACAACTACATCATTTGTAAATGGTTCTAATTTCATTGAGTTTGAATTTCTTTTCTGTTTCAGAACTAAAGACATTGTCAGTTTGAAGGTTTACATATTTTTGCAGCTGAATTACAGAAATTGCTTCTCCCTGTAAATAATCTCAGTTAAATAATTACAGGCAGATATTTATACATTCTGTTTGCAAATTTTTCCTGTATAGATAATTTGTAACATCGCGATGTATCCACATCCTTCAGTATTCTTGTCACTGTATGTTTTGCTTGATGTCTAATTACAGTTCATAACTGACATGGAAAACAATATAATCTACATAATGTTCAGCTGTGTATTTTCCAGACTCCCTGACAACAGCTCTGTCCTAGCAAGACTAATGGAGAAGAATCACTGGAGTATATGACTGTGACAGTTCTTCTTCCTTCTAATGCTAGGCACACCACAGTAAATAATAAGTAATATCAATGTTTATAAAGCTAAGTTATGAACCACTTCCTCACAGGATGCCCGTTGTCTAGATGCCATAGACGTAAATAAAAGTGTGTTTTCTTTAATGTTTTTTTGCATATTGAACCCAGTGATTCAAGCTTATGAGTCATGTAGCTCATGAAGAGAATTCTACTCATGTATGGAATAAAGTAATGGTTGGTTGATCCGATGACATTTTTGAAATTACATTCACCACCATTACTTTACAGAAGGTGTATACAGTAAGAAGGAAGATAGTTTGACAGCAAGGAGTATTTATTCATAGCAGACTTACCTTACTACCACTGGCTATGGGAGATGATTACCTTCAGTACATAAGAATTGATTTTTCTGAAGCATTGAATCCATTGCTCATAACGTATAAGTTATATTTGCCACTGCTGCCTTAGAGTGGTCCTGGATCCCAAACATCAACACAAACTAGCATATGAATGCAGCATGAATTGATCAATATAAACTCGTGTTTTGACCAAGGTGAAATCCATAGTTTAAATAATATTACTGCTAATTAAATCTGTCAGACTATTGCTGCTTTTCCTACTTTTTATATACATTACGGAGACATAAATCTGGGTCAAAACTACAAAAGCAGTATGGCTGATAAAATTTTCATTTAAAGTTTTGCCGGGATTTCTCCTCAGACTAGTGATAGGACTTTGACTCTGTTTTGACTTTACTTTTTCTTTGGCAACTAGAATCTTACAGAGCTTTACTTGCCACTCTCATGTATTATGGGTACAACATTATGTATCTAGCCTTCTAAAAAGTTCAGGAACATAAAAGCTTGTATTGTAATACTTATTCTAACAACTCAGACTTTAAGCTTTCATCATCTGCTTAGAACTTCTCATTTTTCAGCTATATAGTTTTACACTGCTGAGTGGTGCTCAAAAATCTTTTTATTCCACGGTAATTGCATTGGTTAGTATAGATGGTCAAAAAAATAAAAATACTTCTTTAATTTTAAAGAAGAGCATGCTGACCAGATATTTTCTTGCAAGTCAATGCTTGAGCAACGCTTGTTTGAAAACAGTGCTTATTAAAAAGTGTAAAGTTTCTGTCATGTTTTTCAGACAGCAATAAACTGATAGAGTTACTGTGAATTTATTAACAAGCATTTGCCCCCCCCCCACCCCGAGAGGACAAAATTACTCTTCTTATATATGTTGCAATTATATTCTAGTGGTTTTCTAGTCACATACGCTCCTGTCTATAAATGAGGATACTTAGAGAGACTAAACTCTAAGACTAAACATTGAGAATTTATGCACTGACTGCAAACAAAAGTATGCTTTATATTTTTGTGTAATGCAGAAAGGATTTGACTTAACTAATAGTTTATTAATTTATAATTTGGTTTATATTTATATTTGGTTTATATGTATATTTTGGTAATATACACTATTAGTTAATGCATAATTGCCACAAACTCTCTGTATTCTGGTATTTATTCTGAGAGCAACATCTGTGTTAATACGTAAAATAGGCTAGGACATGGTCTTTAACTCTGAAGTCAATTGACTCATCTTGACCTAAATACGTATTGTAAGAACACAGCATATGCAAAACTGTGGCTTGTCCCAAGTGAAAGCTGAAATTCACCCTTTCACAGATCACATCCTGCAGTGCTTCTTGAGCACATCACACCTGCCATGCTCTCATTTCACCTCCTTCACTCACAGCTGGTGCACAGGCATAAAGACTCACACAATGCATCATACACCAAGTCAAGTTCAGAACACGGTTTAAATCAGCACCCTCCCACTGATACCACACAAAACCTGCTGTCACCACTACAGTTCTTGGTTATTTCTGTCTGCAGTGCTGCAAGCACAACCTTGTCTTAGGTACTTTTTTCATTACTAGCTAATCACCTAAATGTCCTCCTTTCTCTATGCTAACAAACTTGGTATTTACACAGGTATTTACACAAGCTCTTAAGTTTTGTTATAAAATTAACTGTATGTTGAAGAAAATCGACAATGCAAATGAGTGAAAGATACCCACACAAACAAACAAAAACCAATGAATCAATCATTCAATTGGCTGTGAAGTATGGAAGGACTTACTAAGCATTTACAAAACGATTGATTTGTGAGTTCCAAAGTGTCTCTGATGATCATCACGATGAAGTTTTGATTGTGCCAGAGCGGTACTAAGAGGGAAGTTCTGGAGCTCAAGTAAGAGAGATAGGACTGGTTCCTCTTTCTTGTTCTGCTGGATGTGAGGTGACTTCTATTCCTCCTCCCCAGATGCAGTCTGTGGTGAGACTGATCACAAATCTGCAATCACTGCATGTTCTCTTACAAACATGACCCACCACCAGCAGACCAAGGAAGAGAGGCAGGAGAGCTGAGGCTTTATCAGCACTGTGCACACACAGTGCTTACATACACATGAGCAATACAAATGGCCTGACCCTGTTCTAATCACCTCTTCTGTCTCAAAGCTTGCTTTGCAGATCAGACTCGCATGTACACATACACAGATATGTACACACATAAAAAGTCTGTCTCATAGCTGCTTCACTTATGGTTGTCCCAGTAGCTGACACTCTCATGCTGTTTGCTGTTAAGTTCAACTTCAGGCTCACTACCATCTCACACAGAGAACACATACACAGGAAATTAGCTAAGAAGGTATTTTAAGGAGGAGATAGAATAGGCTATGGTGTTCAGGCTCAGCAGGGCATACGCTTTCTTAAATGCTACTGGCCCAGTTTAGCCTCCCTTCTCTTCAATTATTCCTATGTGATCTGTCTTGATCCCTTTTTTGAGCCTCCTGTGAACATCATACAGTAATATTTGTATCTCTTTGTGCTCATCTCTGAAAATGTTTTATGCAATCTCTCAAGTCCCTTCAAATGTCTCATAAAGAGGATTGGTTTTTGCATTTTTTTTATAAGACCCATGATAACGTTATCAGTTTCAAAGTACCATGGTTACACTTGAGTTATTCCTACTAAAGGCACTTCAGCCAGCAGCCTGAGATCTTTGGTTCTTTTTATTGTCTCAGTTTTTCTTCCTGTTCATGAGGGCTTGTGTGTTTGGTTCATTGTTTTTCTTATCCTTAAGGAAATAGCCTAAAAATCAAGTGTTCCTACATTCCACATATCCTTAAATTGTCATACTTGTACAAAAGTAAGGTTTTCTGAGATAGTGTTGGACTTGATATCTCTCATAGAGATTATCACACAATGCAGTTTTGGGAGACTGACAAACAGCTCAAGAAAAAAACATGCAGGAGACCAAATCAGACAAAGAAAGAGTATAAATGATGAGGATCAAGTGCCTAGACACATGAGTGGAAATATTTGTTATACCAGTATATATGTATCCAAAGAGTCAAGAATGACCATTCAGTCCAAAAAGAGTCAAATTCTTTGTTCTGGTCCTGACCATCTTCTTGTCTCCAAACTGAAGAAGTAAGAGTATTTAGAATCTGAGAATTTCTGCTTATAATATCCCTTAATAGAGACTGGTCTTCAAAAATATTTCATTTTCAAGACCACAGCTCTCATTTCTGAATATAAGTATGTTCATAAACAATCTTGATATTCTCAGTCTTGAGAGTGTTATTACTTATCTTTTCTAATTTTAGCCATCCTTATCCACATTTGAGCTAGTCACACTAGCAGGAAAACTTAGAATGAATTGTAGACAGAGGTGTTCATAGTGTAGTTACATACATTCAGATAAATTATATCTGTTCTATTTCTGTGACGTGGGTCAATCAATGATTTGTATCTAAAATATGATCTACATCATGGTCTCTAGCCCACTTCTCTTTTATATCCTGTCATTGATTGTCCTCTTAGAGCACAATTGTCTTTTTGTTGGAAGTTATTGATCTCAGACATTTTCCTTGTATTTTGATTATCTTGAAGTCTAAATCTGTCCCCTGGTGGTATTCATTATGGGACACAAATTGATTAAAAATATTAAGACAGACAAAGAAGTAAAAAAAAAAAGTTTGACTTTGCAATCCCAGAATGTTCCCAACTAGCTTAATCTTTTGTGATCTGCCTATATGAGAAGCGTATTTTCTATTTCATATACAGAAAATTAGCAATTAAAAAGCAATTAAACAGTGTTCAGTGCAAGAGAAATCCTTGCTGTACACTTGTGAGACTACTTTTGTCTTTCCAAACTGACAACAAATAATACAATACACTCTTTATTCCTTTCTGTGTTTCTGTTCCTGTATTTAGTTTTGCACCTCCACAGTAATTTTCCAGCTTCTTATTTCTTAGTGCTTATGAGAATGTCAAGGGAGGTTATCTCAAAATTCTCTGTCAGTCATCTTAAATCAGACTAAATTCACCAGTCAATGTGGTGCTTTAGAAATAACATCATTGTGTACTACAAAATGATGTCTCCTTTGATACTTTGCTGCTGACAATCCCATACATGTTTTTAAATACAGGTTTTATACCATGCTGTAATTAGAGATCAGTTGATAGTGTTTGCTGAACTAAGGAGCTTCTCAGTATAAAAAAAAATTTTACCATTCATTATTTTTCTGTGGCTAATAATTCTTGGGGGTATGAAGAACATGATTTTTTACAAGAGCAAATCCATTTGAGCAAATCCACACTATTTTGAATCCCCAAAAGCTTAGAGACAGAAAAACACAGTCAGTGATGCAAGAGCTTGGGAAAAGAGCCTGGGAAAGGAGAAAACAAAGATACACTGTAAAACAACTATGGATGGGAAAAGAGAATGAAGGAAGAAGACATCGATAACATTGTGCTGACCATTATGATGATTATTGCATTATTATATTGAGCATTGTTCTGCATGAATAGAGTTTTGTAATAATTTTTATAACTCAGCTTATATGCATATTTTTGCTGTTAACCAATCATGTTTGCTAAAAGAAAGTATGACAACTGTAACAGAGTGTAAAAGAGCTAATAAAAAAAATCAAATAAATGGCTTCACTTGATCATATTGATCTGGTGTGATGACCCATGATCTCCCACAACTGGCACCCAAAACAGAAGGGACCCTTGAACGCCTACAATGCTGACCTTCAGCAAGGACAAGTAAGAGGGAGTGGGAAAGCTGACCGAAAAATCCCTGCTGCCCCAGCAGGAAGCCTCGCAGGAGTAGCGAGAAGATAGGAGAATCCCGGTATCCAGTATCACATTACTTGTTGCGGTGGCCCAGCCCACCTTGGGGCTGAGTGCCATAGAGTGGGTAGAATTCCCCACCCAGGATTCCGACCCTGAGGGCAGATCTGAGGGCAAGGCCCGAGTTTAAGGCTGACACCCACTGTGTGTCATTCCCGCAGCATCTCCTCCCTCCCTTCCAGAAGCTTCGCTGGTCTTTTCTCCCCATTGGTTCAAACCCCTTATCTTTAATAATGTAGCTTATTCCTTATGTATGAAGCTCTGGAAGGTTCTGTTCAGTTCGGTTCTCTATTGGTTGGTTTGTATCTGTTCCTCCCCTAATGTGTTGTGATTTGTTCCCTGTTACCTCATGTCCTTCCCTTACTGGCTTGCTCTCTTGCTCCCCTCTCTCTCCAGCCCCCTTTAAAAACTGTTGTCATCCCCCTCACAAGTGCCTTTTGCCTTCCTGCCTCCCTTCTGACCACACCCCTGGCCTTCGGGGTGGAAATAAAGTCAGGACTGAAGACACAGCAAAGGCCCTCTCTCGTCTTTCACCCTCGCCGAGTTGCTAGGCAACACCACTGCTGCATCCAGCCTTGACTGCTTCTCTCAGACAGCAAAGAATTGCCTACAGGTCTTTGGTAGCCGTGCTGCTGGGGCACCGGACCTTGTCGACTGCCAAGGCCACCAGGCAGCTAGCGGCAAGAGTGACAATTACTGACGGCCGGACGGAGAGTGGCGGTGCACTGAGTCAAGTCGCTGGAAACTCACCCTGATCAGATGAGCGGTCAGGGAGGAGATGGGGAAGGATAAGGATCAAGAAGCTATCCTGAAACTCCTCCAACATATTCTCTCTGTGAGAGGAATTAAATGTGATGAATCTGTCTTACAGAGTTTGTTAAAGTGGACCTGGGAACATGAGCTACTTCCCGGAGCTAGTGTTGCTTTTGAAATATCTGTGTGGGAGTCCATAGGAAAAGCAATCTGGGATGCCTTTAGTACTGGAGGGAGTGCAGCCAAAGAAGCAAGCAAATTTGCTACGCACTGGCGACTGATCCGAGATACCTTACAAGCTATGAAAGCAGAAAGAGAAGCAGATGCTTCTGCCTTTGCTGCTTTAACCCCTCAGAATCCAGAAAAGCCTGAAAACGAGTGTTTGTCATCATCTCTTTTTTCTACTGGAGTTGCATTTCCGTTACCTACTTCTCCGATACCACACTATCTGCTCCTCCTCCAGGCGAGGGACCTCCTGTAACCCTGAAGGGGAACAGGACTCTGCAAATAATGCAGTTTCTACCACATAAGAACGTAAGTCCATAAAAACACCTCTCATGACTCCAATCCTATTGTTTCCCCTGAAGAGCATTGTTCTCAAACTTAAGGCAAAAGACGATGCCATAGAAGGGTTGCTGCAAGAAGTGCTTAAGAAATTAGAAAGATTAGAGATTCAAGCTCCATTGCCTACCCCTAACACAGGATCTTATTCTTTCCGAGCACTGATACCTCCCCCTATTAACCCAGTGCTAATTGAATCGTTACCTTTGAGTGATCAGAATCTAGATGCCACCTTTATAGCCAATCAGAGATAGAAAGGTGTCATTAAAGATGCTATGATACAAGGCGAGTTTATACCTCAGGCATTTCCAGTCACTGTAACTGCTGGTGGAAATAGACAATGGGAGGCATTTGAGTGGAAGCTTTTGGAAAAAGCTCAAGAGGCAGTGTCTAAGCACGGGCTGCGGTTGCTGCTCGCCTCTCAGATGTTACAATATTTATTTACATCAGACTTCTTGCTGCCAAGAGACTCTGTGCAGCTTGTTACAATCTTGCTGCCTCCTTCAAGCATTCTGGTATTTGAAAAACAGTGGAAACAGCTATGTATCCAAAAGGCAGCAAAACCTCAGCAGCAAGGAGACCTTCTGTTTGCAGTTACCTTGCAGCAACTGATAGGAGAGGGATCTTGGCAAGATGTACAGTTATAAATGCAGAGTGCAGTTTCAGTTTTGCAAAAATCTCAAGAACGAGCCCTTGTAGAAATCTCCACCATGCCAGAGCCAGGACAAACTCAAGCTTTTATGCAAGTCCATCAGGGTTCAAATGAAAACTATTCTGACTTTATTGATAGATTATATCAGGCAGTGAAAAATTATCCAGACTTTGACGAGGCAATGCAGGAAAGAATGTTTAAAATTTTAGCTTTTGATAATTTTAACAAGAGAACAAAGCAAGTTCTGGGACTCTTGCCAAAAACTGCCTCTGTTGTTGATATGATTGAACTGGCTGAAAGAACCGGTCATAAGGAAAGGGTGGCATATGTAGCAGCTGCAGCCATCAAACCTTTCCTAGAGAAAAAGGAAGGAGCCACACAGAAATGTTGTTACAACTGCGGAACTACCTAGACTGGAGCATGAGACACTCAGAACATTTACAAACAGCATTGTCATTGTTGCCTAAAAGGCTAGCCCAAAAAACTGAGGCCAGGCAGGAGTAAGGGAATAAAAGGTGGGTATTTATTCAAAGGGCCTTCAAAGGTACATTTAGGGCAGACAAAGCCCCCTCCTTGGGGCATCACCCAAAATGGACGACGAGTCATGAGTTCTCCACACTTTTATAGGTTTGGTCCATTTGCATATCAGCATAGATTTACCAATTAAAATTTTACAATTTCCCCCTAGCTCGCTCCCCCCCCACCTTTAGAGCTTGGGTCTGGGCAACCTGAATATCCTTGGTAAGTACAGAGTGGCACTGTTATGTCTATAGAGAACAGCAACCAACAAGATATAAAGCATACACGCCAGACAATGCAGGATTTGAAAAATATAAGGGTTAAAACCTAAGGCAACATTAGGATACACCGGACTTTTGACAAATCACTATCCACCATACAAACTTTTGTCCTTATTGCAAAATCAAATCATGGAACAATGCCCTTTGTTATCAGAAGTGCCAGTAGAAGGCCCTACAGTGTTTATAGACACCGGGAAACGATCAAAGAAAGCTTCTTGTACCTGGCTGACAAAACATGGAAAATGGGAGAAGAATATTTTACAAGGAGAGAAGGACGATTCCCTGCAGCCATTAGAACTAAAGGCAGTCATATGGGCCTTTGAACACTGGTAGCAGTCTCAGTTAAACATTTATCAGATTCATTATATGCAGTCGGAATTGTCAAGCGCATTGAACAATCTATGCTTAAAGAAGTAACAAACAAAATTTTATTTGAGGCATTATCCAAATTGCTATGTTTATTAAACAGCATACTATTCCTTATTTTATCATGCACATACATCGTCATTTAATGCAAGGAGAATTAGCAATTGGCAATCAGAAGGTAGATCAATTGGTGGCACCTGCCTTGACAAGTCCTCCTGCAGATGCTTTTTCTCAAGCGCGTGCATTGCATAAGTTTTTTCACCAATCTGCAAAACAGTTAACCAAACAGTTTAGATTAACCTTAGTAGATGCTCAGGGAATCGTGAAGTCTTGTCCCTCATGTCAACAAATTGATTTTGGCCTAGGAATAAGTGTTAATCCAAAAGGTCTCAAACCTCTTCAGGTTTGGCAAATGGACATCACCCATATTAATGATTTTGGTCGTTTGAAATTTGTTCATGTATGCATTGACACATTTTCTCAAGCCATTT
>VZRZ01000492.1:358094-423738 GCA_013398175.1 Climacteris rufus | reverse complement strand
GGGGGCGGGAAGAGGAAGGACATCGTGCACCGCTGGCCTCAGGAAAGCCCAGCAGAAAATTAATAACGTGATTTTAAAAGTTCAGCATCTCCGGGGAGGAGGGAGGGGCGTTGCGGCAGCTCCGGCCCCGGCGCTGGGCTCGGGCGTCCGTGGTGCTGAAAGGCAGCGGGACAGACGCCGTCGGGGAGCGCGGCCGCAGCCTGGCACCGCGGCGGCGCTGATGGATGGCGATTGTCTGCTTTGGAGTTAAGCGAATAGAAGCTTCCCGAGGCGTCCCTGAGTATTTTAAAGAAAATAACATATGTTTGTGATTTTATTAATTTTTTTTTTTTTTTTTTTTAGGTTTTGATGTATTAACTAGTGCAGATTTTCTAGGGCCATGGGTGTCATGCGCTGTGATGTCAAGTACGTGGATATCACCCATGTTGTACTGAATTTTGAAAGTGTCACTATGCTGCCATAATCCTGTTTGGAGAATAGCAAGAAATAGTTACGTCATGGTAACGATGGAACCCGGGATATTAAGGCCAAAGGAGGCATGAGAGACATGGACAGGAGGAAGTGCAGATGCAATCCTATAGATTGCCAGGAAAGGAAGCTGGTTCTACTTGCAGGTTAATCCAGGATCATCATAGTGATGTCCAAGTTTCATACTGCATTGTGTAGCAGGCTTAAACTTAAACATACCCACTTTTAAAAATTATCCTCATACCTTTTCCCCCATTTTCCTTCTACGCAAAGACTGTGAGCGTGAAGGGCTGTCGTGAAGTGGGCAGCTTTGTTTATGTTGCTGTGGGAGTTGCAACAAATGAGATGAACATAGAAAATAGGTTTTGGTTTGGCCAAGCTGTTTCTCAGGGTCTGTGGTACAAGTCTTGGCTCCAGGTGGACTCTCGAACTTCAGAGGTAGCATGAAAATGAGGTAACCATGGGCTCTGTTACTGCTGCTTCTGGAGAACTGGAAAAAATCCAGGATACTGAAGGAGGCTGCTCACGTTACAGCTTCCTATGCTCCTTGGCGTGGAGTAAACACCCAGATAAACCTGCTCCACAGCTTGTGATAAACATTTGTTTTATGTTTGAATCACAATCAAAATATCTGGAAGTCTTCTAAACCTTCTAGTCTTTTCCCTCTGCAAGCAGAGAGGCTCTTGCAGTAGGCCATTACTGAAGCAGTCTTGTTCATCAGTAACCTTTGCTTGGGGACCAACTGGTGACAAACCATTGCCTCATACTTTGTGTGTTTAGAGCCTTCTGCTGTAGTGCTTTGCTGTGCCTCTGCCCAGCCACTAAATAACTGGGCAATTTGTTCCCCTATGTTCTTGACTGCACATCGATAATGGGGGATTTCTTTCCTTCTGGGAAATCTTTTATTCCTGCTGTGATTATTTAGGTTATCTTCATTTTCCTCCTACTCTCCACAAATGTAGCCCATAAAGGGGCTAGTCTTATGAGATGGATGAACTTGCATGTAAGTCTGTGTTTCACTGGTTTCTCCTAGACTGTAGGAATTCACCAATTAGAAGAATTAACTGTGCACTTAAAAGACATAGTTTTCAGCTACTTCTGGAAATGTTGCTTTATTCCAGGAATATGTATGGGCTCTTCCTTGTGGACAAAAGACTCTCCCTTACAGTGCAGATTGACCAGTAGGGGAGCATCTGCATCCTGAAAAATTAGTGGAATTTGTTTGCATCAACTAATATAAGAATGAAATGTGGCAATGTAATGATTGCATCTCCAGGGTAGATAACACAGGTGGAGATCAGAAATCTGAGCAGACAAATGGGAGAAAGTTTAAATGAAGAATAGGGAAAATGAATGGGAAAGTAGTGGGTTATCAGACATTAGAAAGTAGAGCAAAGCTATGCAGTGAAAGATGTAAGTAGGATTTTGAAGTAATTAACAACCTTTATCATATTTTTGCCCATTTTTGCATACTGAACTGGTTTGTTACTGGTTGTTATAGACACAACGTTGTTAAAATTTATGCTCTACTGGTGGCATGATTAAAAAGAACAAAAATAAAAAGTACGGGGAGGAATAAATGAACACAACTGGAGATAAATTGTAGATCAAGGCTATTGCAGTAACAAAAGTGGAAGCAGCAAAAGCACTCTTGGTGTGATGTGATGTCTGGAGACGTTTTAGTAATGCTTTGATTCTTGCAGATGTATCAACATCCTGGTTTCTTCATGTAGAGGTGCTGCATGTTAATTTTGAGTGGTCACTGGCCTTAAGGGTAACATCAGTGATTAAGATGCACTTTCAGCATAATATGAATCTGTTTTCCTGAAGATCAGCATGGCCTAGAAATGGAGTAAGATGGAGCAATGAGTGAGAGTACTTCAGGCTTTCTCCTGTTTTTCTTACTGTATCTTTCATCCCATTCTCAAGGATCAATGTAGCTACAAATATGTATCAGTTGTTTAGTGATGGTGACAATTATGTCCTATTTCTGCACTCTGGTGTGAGCTTGGCAATTTAGCATCTGATTGATGTATACCATTGATTTAGCATCTGATGATGTATACCTCTCTCATAACTGCACCTCTGTGGCCTGGGAGTAAGGAGTGTGACAAAGTGTCTCTCTTCCGAGCCATTCACTTATCCTATGAATGAATTAAGGAATAAAGCTTTGCTGTAGACCTGCCTTGATAACAGAGGTTTAATTCTGATTACAGATTTTATTTTCAGGCTTTTAAAAATTGATTTTAATGCTTCTCAATAGTCATTGAGATGGTTCTCTTTAGTACAATATATCTCCAAATTATAGTACTGGATTGCCAGATTTGTCAGGATTGCCAGTCTTCCAGCTGACGTAACAATATTCTTTCTCTCTCTTTCTCTCTCTGTCTTTCAGCAGGCTGAAACTTTATCTAAAGGGAAATCAGCACATCGTGTTGGCACCAGTTTGCCTTGTGTTTTCTACCTAGATGGGGTGGAAACACCACATTCTGTTTCCTATCCTTTTTGGACTCCTGCATAAAACAGTATTTCCCTTTTTGGGCTGTAGCCTATAGTTAAAGATTTGGTGATCAGATTTTGGTGACAGCTCTCGGTTCAACTCTTACTTTGAACTCAGTGAAGGTGTTTATTTTGTGTTATACAGCACAGTACATTCTGTATATGTTTGGGGCTTGTAAGTGAAACTTGCTTCCACTGCCAGGGTATGCTGTAGCCTGTAGGGTATAAATGTGTGGCATAATTGTCATTCTCTTACACTGCACATGCATTCTTAGGAAAAGTCTAACAAGTTATATACCTGTAATTGCATCTTGAAGAGAACATTGTCATGAATTAGTAACAGCCATGTCAGTAGCTTTTTAGTAAATTTATTTTCTTTTATGGTTTATTAGAAAATTTATGTTTGTTGGCTTTAGAGTCATCTCTGAAAGAGCAAAGGAAGAGAAAAAACATATGTTATCTGGCAGATGATAAAGACCCATATGCATTCCACTGTTATGACAACTTGCACTTTTCAGGTCCATTAAGAAGGCTGTTTCAACTCACTGGGTAGAGCTCCTGTGTTCCTTTTATTTAAAAATAACAGACTTTCTGCTGCTGAGATTGTGGGAGGTTTGTAAATCCAATGACAGCAAAGAAAGATTTTGTTTAAAGCTCTAAAAGCTAATCTAGGTATGCCAGGAATTATGGAATAATAAATCTGTGGGATTTTAGAAAATAGTATTTAAAGGTGTAATATATGTAAGAAGGCTGTAGGCATTTTGAGGATTTTTTTAAGTGCTTGAGAGTTGAGAGTTTTTAAGTGCTATTTGAGAGTTGTTGTTCATGCTTAATTGAAATACACATTTTCAAGAGGTACTTGCAGAATGAGAGAGTTCTCAAAAAGATGTAACATGCAGCTTCTCCTAATTTTTCTCTGCCTTCTGCAAAATTAAAAAGAAAACTAAGAGAACAAAAAGGAAGGGAGGATACATCCCTGCTTTGAGGGATGGAGACTTAGAGACTGTAATGTGTCATTGAGACACTAAGCAGGTAGCAGCAGCATTGGCTGCAGACTGCAATTTTCTTCCTTTTCTTTCTCTGAATGTTGAAACAAGGAGCTAAAAGGACAGTCCATTGCCTCCTGGTTTTGATTCTGGATCATTTAATCCACACTGCAATTAATGAAAGCAGAAATGGAGCCAGCAAACTAAATTCTCCTAAGTTATAAAGAGTTGTAAAATCCAACTGATCCTAGTCAGAGGTAAACCAAAAAGAAGCTAAAGAAATCACGCCATGCATTCCTCTTTTTGCTTCTTGAGCTTTTTGAGGACAGCTGCAGAAAAGACAAATTTTGTTTGTTGACTTGAAATGCTACTGTATTTTAAAACTAATGCAATTGACAACAAGAAGACCAAACCCCATACTAAGCTACAGTAACAACAAATGAATTTGTTGTCTAACCTGTAACTATAATGCAAAGCTATTTATTTGTTCATCCAATTCCTATTGTTAAACTGAGTCTGAAAACACTTAACATGTCATCATTTATCTGTTAGATGGGTGATTTTTGTAGCAATTATTTCTTTCTAGATATTCATTTGTGCTCCAGAAACTATTCAGTAGATTCTGAGCATATTATAATAACTTCTTGGCTATAAAATAACTTTCCATAGCTATGCACAACTTTTTATAATCTATGAATATGTAGCTTAAGAATTGTGGGTGGCCTGGGCTCAGAGATAAAGAAATGTCTCTTTGATTCTGTGCAGGAGTAATAGATGGCCATGCTGAGCTGGAGGAAGGAAAAAAAATTGGAACCCCAAAATACCTTAAGTAAATCATTAAGTAACTGTAGGTGAATGTGAACTCTGCATATACTTTTGCTTAAGAATTCTCTTATGGTTCCCTTCTAGCATTTTAAAAATAGAAGCCCCATTCTATTTAATAATTAAAACATTTGTAAGACTGAGACTCTGTTCCTTGATGCAGTCTTTTCAATGCAGCGTCCAACACCAAGTGGGTGCTTTGTGGATTTAAGAAGCTCTGATCCTGGGAAATGGGAGTGAGAAGCCTTTCACTTTTGTTTCTCTAAGTTTGTAGTTACTCTTAAATGTGGCAACTGTTAAATTTTCAGTATCTAACACCTGCAAAAAACAGATCTCCAAAGGTAATTTCTCCCCATCTGTGTAAAAAATCTACAGCTGTTTGCTAAGTTAATCCATGATTTAGAGAACATATGAAACATTGAAACATCAAAAGCACATTGACATGGAAACATTTGGCTTTTACTTGAGAATTAAAAATGATGTGAACATTTAAGAACAAAAACATTTTAAAAATTACTGCAGTAAATTACCTTTTTTCACAGTTCTCAGGGAAGTCTTTTAATTGATGTCTGCAAACTGGGTCTGGGAAGCGGGAAATTTTGACAGCTTGTGTGTGGCTAAGTCTGAAATTGTCTGCATACTTCAATCTACATCTGTGATAAGAAAAGAAATATATATGATAAAGGTATTCTAGTTAGAGAAATTAGATGTGTCCCTAGCTATAGGGTAGTGGAAGAAGAGTAATGATATTAAATAGTCTTAATAATAGACTTTGTATTGCAGAGACCTGTGTATTAAAATATTAGCTGATAGACTACTCGGAGCACCAGTGGCAAAGAAAGAGTCCTTGAATACCTTTGGCTGCTACATTTTTAGATTTTAATGCAGCATATTGAATACAATTTCAGTTAAGTGTCCAGCAAGAGTTCATTCATAACCACTGACCTTCTGGAGTAATGGTTGTGAACTACTTTTTTAGATGGAAGTCATTCCAATTCAGAAATGGAGGAATTTTGCTGGTGTTCACTTTTATACAAATGACTGGTATCAGCACTTGTCTTGTAGTACACTAGGGCAAATTATTGATAAGCTGTAAATGGCGGGGTAGGGTTGGATCTGTCCATTTATCAAATATTAATGTCAGTTTCTTGTCTGTATAGATTTTCATAAACTGCTGTGTCAGCAAAAAGCTTGGTTTTTCCTGGAAGGCTTTAAAGCACTGGGAAGCAGATGAGTTAGGAATCGCTTAAATTCCATCTTACTATGCAAACAGATTGGCACACGGTAGAACGAGCCTTTTCCTTTTACTTCACAGCTCAATTCATTCTTGAAAACAAACTTCTAGTTGCATGCTGAAAAAAATACCAGTGATTTCCACAGTCTGCATTTTTCTTTTTAAAGTGCATAAGTTTGATTTAGAACCTTATGGGCTTCAGAGTCCATGTAGATAGCTTGGAAAAACTTGCTCTGTACTGCATTAATGATAAGAGTTTGTCTGAGCAATTCCTACTTCACGCCGAGTGTCAAACTGTAAGTAATGTGAACACTGCTGTAGTGGGGAGTGGGGCTCTGTCCAGCTGATTGTTCAAATCCTGCTGCAGGTGTGAACAGCGTGGAAGCAGAGATACCGGCTAACAAAACACTTGGGAGAAAATATCACACATCTCGTTTGGCACAGATGTTATATGGAAGAGTCAGTATGTGTATTGTATTGGATCAATATCCCATCTAGCCCCATATGCTTCTTCTTGCCAGTGCTAAAAGCATACACCCTGGATGAGTGTAAGAACAGGGCAAACATATATGAAATTGTCCCTTATGAATTGTTGCTGTTCAACCATTTTCAGCTCAAGGACGTCCTAAGCAAAATAGTTTCTACATATTTGTAACCCTGAATGGATTTTTTTTCAGATTTTTTTTCTGTGAAAATTACCTCAGCTTTTCCCAAGTATCATCAGCCCTAATATGCTGTGGTAGTGGATGTGTCAATCAGCTACCTGTTCCATGAGAAATCACCCTTTTGCTTTCAACCTGAAGACAAAGAGAATGGTTGGTCCCTACTCCTTATGATTTCACATATCTGCTACATCACTTCTCCGTATAATATCCAGTACTCATTAGCTGAAAGAAAAAAGCTTTTGGCCAGCAGCTTCTCTTTAACACCAACTGCTGAAATGTGCCACTGGTGAAAATATAAAATTAAGCCTTGTTTACAAAGTTAATGTATTAGAAGAAAGTTCACATTTTATAGAATTGATAGAAGATAGTGCCCTTGCTCTCAGTCTATGAGAAAAGCTTACTAATCTGTGTAAAAAGGCACTTCTTTCAAGAGGAGTAATAGATTTTTAAAATGATGGTTATAAATCACAGTTCATTCAATCAGTTCTAAGCTCTTTGAGAGACCTCTGTAAGAAGCTGTACAAAATCATTAATTTCATTGGCACTTAGGTGAAATAATTCTCTGAATATTGAATTGCAAGGGATTTACATCATGCCTGGAGAACATGTCCAGTGGTGGTGTATTTAGCATTGCAACAGATGTACAGATACTTCTCACCTCTTTGTACTGAACTACTCCCCTATATAAATTTGTGTATATAATTTTATATTATATATAAATAAGTGTGCAGCTGATTGAACAGTTGTATCCTATCTAACACACCCATGACCAAATGTAGTAACTGTGAGCATTTACAGTAGCTGCTAATGCACTCTAATGCAGAAGGGATGTTTGTAAGGACTTGTATATAAAATCTCTGCTGACTCTTCTTGATAATTACTTCTTAATGGTTTTTAGGGTAGATGCAGGAAATACGTACCAAAGTAGGTGGATAACTGATTAAGTTGTGTTGTGTATGGAGTCAACTCATATTCCTCACTCAGTCCCATTTAAATCAAATAGTGTAAAGAAAGTTTTGACTGGACTTTATTTATGTGGGTGAACTTGCCAGTACAACCCAAAGCCTCATTTTTCATTGTAGCATCTGACAGTGAGAGTTAGCAGAACATGTTTTAAGGCACCATGCTTATGTTGCAATCCTTTTTTGTGCCTGTTTCCTCACTTCCACAAGCTTCCATTGATAACTTGGTTACTCTAGATGGATCAAATCTGTGGACTTTGAAATGCTTTGAAGTGCTTTGTTTAGAAGTGGTTTTTCATTCTGTAACTGAAAGTACATCAGAGATGCAGCTCTAGGTTCTCTCTCTTCCTGTTCTCTGTACTAAATGAAAACAAGCATTACACTTATGCCAGACTTTACTAGCTCCATTTCCTGTGGGATATGTCTTAAAATAAAAATCAGGATACTGTCATGCCTATTTACTTGTGCTCACAGGCACTGCTTTGAGCATAGACTATTGCAGTACCAACACTATTTGCTGTAATTAGAGCAAATGTACTAACTTCCAGCCTGACAGATGTCTCAGTCTCCTGCACTGACCTTGTGTAAAGTGTTTTTGTCTCCCCTTCCCCCTCCTTGTCCCCAGCTACTTCCCTCATGCAGGGAATTAGGTTGTCATGCCTATGTCTGCTCCACTTCCACTGACTTGCGTCTACATCTGGTACTGGGAAAGAGGCAACAGGAAGGGCAGTTTTTAACTAAAGTCTGGCTAAACATATGTGAGACAAACAACTTGTGTATGCTCTTTTTTTAAAATTTATAGACAAATACATATGGTTTAATACAGTGTTCAAGGAACTGGATGTATCTTATCAATGAGAGAAACTGCTGGAGATGACTGCAGTCTGCTTCTGGTACATTACCTTCTACATGACCTTTTGTTTTGAATTGCATAAATCCCTAGTAAATACAGTTTTATATCTACACATTCAGCTTTTCCTGCTTTGAGTTTCGAACTCATGTCCAGACATACCAGTAATGATTTACCAAAGCCTTTTCTTCCATGTGTCCTTCTGTATGGTGGCATTAATATTAAACCCATCATTTGTGTGAAACTGTTTTCCCGTAGGCTGTTAGCAGTCACAGATACATTGATATCTTTATCTCTGCTTCTTCACACCAGTAAGGTTTCCTATTAAACACTCTGCACATATACATAGACACCTAGTTATTTTTACTTAAGACTATTTCAGTAATCATTGGATAGGCTATTGCATTTTTATTAATTAGCTAATATTATGAATGCATTTCGGTTTGGTACTTTCACCACTATGATGCTTAATGACATTTCTGTAGGATCAATGTGCATTTACATGGGCATGGACTCAATAAAGCATGTCTGTTATTCTCTTCTGAAAGGATTTTCAGATGTCTTAAGATGCTCCCAAATAGAGAAGAATAATCTCTTTGAGAGAAGGCTTATCCTTTTGTTGATGCTTGTGCCACATGTGGGACCGTAAGTACATGCTGTGTATAGATAGGGGTTTTTGGTGTACTATTAGAAAATATGTTAATCTCAGTAATTAAGACTTTAAACTTCAGAAATTTTAGTTACATTTAGGGGAAGAGGAGCAGTAACCTTAATGTACCAACTCAGCACTTGCTCAGTTTTCAACAGGCTGTTTCCTGGTTCGAGTGTTTTGGGTACTGTATCGCTACTGTTGCTCATGAAGACATCCAACAGAACTTGTTTTGCAGCATTTTGAGAAAATGAATCACTGAAAGCACTTCAGATGTCTTGGGGCATGCTATGCTTTCACTTGGAGTTATTCTAGTGAGGCTGTGGGGTAGGTGTTTAGCACCATTAGTACCAAGGGTTAGTTGGTGTTTGGAACCCCATAAGGATCTAGTCTCAAGCTCAGGGTGCAAAATTAGCATGGGGCAAAAATTGCTCAAATTGGAGATTGTCTGTTTGACTCAGCACACAAGATTCAGTAATGGTGTATTTTAAAATAGACAGAACCTGGTATTTCCTGTCGCTGCTTTCTGCTTTTGTAGATCTCTAGTAATACTACACAACAATACACCACACCAGTTGGTGGCTGCACAAGTTGAGAGGCAGTGCGGAGAACTGTGAGGGTCTTTTAAAAAAAACAATGTCTGTTTTTCAAACATACAGGGAGCTTAGGAACATAAGCTGCAATGAAATCAGCCACAGCTTGTTCTCTGGGGGAATTTCAGGTTCTCTGCATTTTGAAAATGCCAGCTAATTTAATGTGAGTCTGTGGGTTTCTGAGGGGGAGAGTGCTGTGTGCATGGCACTGTAGGAGAAAGAAGATGAAACAAACTTCAGTACAAATGTGACCTGTGCTTTCCGAGAGCACAGAACTCCTGCTTAATGTAGCACATTTTAAAACAATATGTGCTGCCATCACTAGTAATAGTTCAGTAATTTTTTTCCCCAAAAGTTTAATTTGAAAATGAAGTCACAATGAGAAAATTAATTTTCCTTTAGTTTTAAACTTGTATAACTTTTAAAGGTTCTAAGAGAGAGCATTTCATTCTGGGTTGGAAAAGAAAGAAGAATGGCAACCTCACGTATATTTGGCCCTTCTTGTTTGTTTGTTTGCTCCCTTTTGTTACTATTAAAGTAAAACTCCATATCCTGGAATTTGTTTTCTTTTCTATTTTTAGCTGTCTTTGAAGTTGGTGTCTTTAGCAATAGTTTTGGCAGTGGTACAGTCTTATAATGATTTTGTTATGATACCAGGCTGCCTTTGTGTTCTCTTTCCATTGATAAAAAACAAACCCTAAGTCTCTTAGGTTTGTAATATTCAATTAAAAATGTAATGTTTACATTTTCATGGAACTAATCAATACTTTTGGAGTTTTTAAAAATTTTAATCTCTATTTGTGCCTGTACCTGAGGAGGGGAGAAAAGACCTGACAGCTGAAGCAGCTTTTTGAAAGGCTAACTGCTTTTAATTTTCAGAAATGTTTGTCTGAAGGGAGGACCCTAGCCAACCTTTGGGAGTTAGACTGGAACATGTGTTACATTTCCAGAACCCTGCAGCTGTGGGACACAACTTATCCCTCAGTTTCTAAAACTTTGTTGTTGAAATGCTGCATTCAAAATGTTTTCCATGTCTATTACAACTTATTGGAGGCCACTTATAGTGTACTTTTGGAGATTTTGATTTTATGGTATGCAATTATTCTTGCTAATTGCTTATAATGGAAACCATGTTTTAAGCCATAAGCATGCACTAAATCATGGTCATTTTTCCTAGAGAGTGTGGATGAAAGTTAGGAATATTGGTAGGGATTATCAGGTGGAAATCTCTCTACCCATCATCCCTAAATGCTCCCAATGACTACATCTCCCCTTGCCCACCCCACATTTCTGGGAAGCATATCAGAACTGCTGTGCCTTCTGAAATGCATGATCAGGCAGGTGTTTTCCTCAAGTCTCCGGCTCTAGCCGGACACTGGACCGCACTGCTCCATCATCTATACTCAGTATTTTCCAAATGGGAATTGACAAGTTATTTGCAGAGGAGTGTTAATACTTAACTGGTAACATCTCACCTAAATCTGTCTGCATTTATCTTTTTTTTAGGCTGGAGCAGTATGACTTATAGTCATCCGTGTTTGTTTTGGTTTTTTTCTCTTCACTTTCCAATGAATAAATTCCTAGGTCACAGCAAGAAATACTAGTTTGTTGGTATGTAATTTTGTATTTTGTCATTCCATATCTATTACTTCAGTCTTCTAGTTCTTCTGTATAAAGATCCTCTTGATCTCCTATGTGGTTACTGCTTTCTAGTTTCAGGAATTAGTGAATGTTGGTGAAGTGCTTATGTTCTGGTTTTTTTTCTGGTTAACGGGTAGGTTTAACAAGCTGGTTATCAATACAACCAACACATTCATTACTTCCCTTTTTCGAGACAACTGGTTGTGATTCCTTCTTTACCTGGTTTCCTATCATAAGATTCTTTGACTAATAGCTATGTTGTCTGTACTAAATAATATGTAAAGAAATGTCATTTCTATTTGTTCCTTTACTAAATCCAGATCGGCTTATTTCTGTGTGTCTAGAAAAATCTGTTATTGAAAGGAAGTACTTGACAAATGTTTTATCTTCTTTCCCATCTTTATTCTCTGAAAGTTGTTCTAATAATCTGTTTAGGTCAGGCTGATAGGATTTTAGTTGCCACATTCAGTTTTTCTCCTTTTCTAAATGTAGTCCCTCGATTTGATACTTTTAAGAGAGATGGTTTTGTTAAGATCTAGAATGGTTGTGGCTGCAAGCTGGTAGTTTGATTTGTCAGTTTTATAATAATTCTATGTTGTGTCCTCCCACTTTGAATGCTGGTTGAATGTTACCTGTAAGGTACATAACTTCCATTGTTGAGTCCTCACTCTAGTTATGCTGGCCACAATCACTGCTGATAGCACGAGTGAGGAAGGTACTCCTTCAGTTCTAGTACAATGGCCAGTTTTAACAGCATTTCATCTTAGTACACACATTTCTGTTTATTTTTTTCTCTCCGGGAATACCTACACTTTTTAATTATGGTTGACTGAAGTCCTAGACTTTTCTCATATCCAGCTCTCACTTTGGTTTTTTTGTCTTTGTTAACTGCTCATTTGAACATTACGTATTTATCGCATAAACTTTGAGATACAAGCTAACTGTTGCTCATTCCTCCATTTAATTTAAACTTAAGTGATAATTACATGGTCTGAAACATTCAAGTCAAATGGTTTTGTTCTTTTCATTGGTTTATGAGTCTCTGAGAAGTTAAAGCTTCTTATAAAGAAATGACTGCTTGTGATATTCTTTCTCCAAGAGTACTGTAATTCTCTCTGTATATCTTCAAATCTAGCCCTGAGGCCAAGGAGACCTAGAGCAGATACTCAGCTTTATTCCATGTGATGCTGGGGAAAAAAACCCACTGAACAGCATATCCTCTGAGCATTAGCTCAACACTTTGCAGCTGTTAAAATCTCATCTTCGTGCTCTGAGGACTAACCATCTATGTTTCTCTTGGCTCATAGACTTGCATGTGAATTCATTCTGTATTTTTTTTTTATTTAATAACATACAGGTTAACTGGGGTTGCTGGTAGAGTTCCTCCTCTGGTGGGACATTTCACTGGCTTATGTGTTAGGGATTTGTTTCGTTAGGCCATTCATTCTTTAAGCCCCTGGAATCTGAACCTCTGTGGGGTCTCTAAGCACCTTCTGGAGATACCATAAATCTTTCAAGTGACTGTTGGGATTCAGCCCAGCTCCTCTTGGCTTCTGCACTTTCCAGCCTTCCTTCATAACAGAGCTCTTCTGACATTTTGTTCTCATGTGAATCTTATGTGTCTCCAGCTAAGTAAGACCACCTTCTTTCTCCTCTCTGAAAATTAATGAGATTGCCCCTTATGTAGGCTCTTCTTCCAAATCTTTTTAAGCTTGTGTTTTATCTGCTCAGTGAAATTTTCTTGCTTGTGTGTTCTCTGCTCTCTCCACTTCCTCCTTGTGGACAAGCAGGAGAAAACTTTCCTGACTTTAATCAGCCTCACCCAATGAAGCAACTGTTGTTCTTAATGGCCGGTCATTCTGTCTGGTTGGAGTGGTATGGTTGGAAATAATGTGTATGAGAGCTACTCAATTTCCAAATGTCAGACAAAGTTAATGAGTTGATTTTAGGGAAGATTCCTGGACTGTCACAGTGAGTGTGGATATTCTCATTGTGCAGTACTAAAACAGCTTTTCTTAAGTGGACTTGTTAGTGAAGCCTTCAGAGACCCTCAAGAGGCGGGTAGTCTTCTGTCATGTTCCTCATCCTGCTTTTAAAATGCTCTAGAAAATTCAGGACCTCTGAATATTTAGAATATCTGTAATCCCTTTTAGAATTAATATTCACAGAATTAAATAAGATGTTTCACTATAAACAAGAGGTAGAATCTCTGACTATGGAGAACAAACATCTGAGTCCTATTTCTCTTGAATCTATGATGTTCTTAAGCATGACTGTAAGGTCTGTGGAGATTATAATTTAGCCTACTTTTGTTTGTAACTTTGCTGTTTCATGTATGAAATGGGAGAAAAGATTACATAAGTAATTAAAGTACTGACGGAAGGTAAAAACAGTTGTAAGATGTAAGAAGGAGGCAGACTAAAAAATACAGAGATGAGACTGGATTATTAAGCTGCCATGAGTAGTGGCCAGGAAAAAAAGAAGGCATTTTGTCATTATGATGACTTGGTGGTCAGAAGAGAAAGATGAGCAGAGCCAAAGAGAACATGATGGATTGTCTCTGAAAAGAGCCCTGCAGAGTGTTCAGGTTTGTGTGAGTTGTGTTGCATGTGTATTGCAGTTACTGTTGCCCTGCTTTTGCAGCTGGATGCTTTTACTTTCTCTCTCACGGTTATTTTCTGTAAACATAGCTATGTTATTGTAACTGTATCTTATCATTCACATTCCTTTCTCATGGACACAGAACTTTGATGGACATTTCCTTTGACCACTGTAGTTGAGGAAGGAAGAACTGATTTCCTCCAATGAATAGTGATTTCCAAATGGATATAAAAAATAAAGAAGGCGGGTCTTGTTCCCCTTCCTTCCTTTCCTCTGAACCTGGACACAGGTGTCTCTGGCTCTTCCTTTTGTGTGTTGCTGTATCACAGTTACTGTCCTTAAAATACTTGAAAGGTAAAAAGAAAGAATCAGGGTTTGAGAATGAATGCTGTTATGAGTTTCACTAGGTCGATACAACTGAAACAGTGTTCTGCAAACTGCCAGAAAATCAAAGGATATATCAGTTGTCTTTTTGTATTTAACTGAACAGAGTGAAGGACCCTCACCCAGAACAGCTGTGTTACAAATTTTAGGATTTGTGCAAATGGTTTTACAGTGGTATGATTAACATTAGATACACTGGTCTCCAGACTGATCTACAGAAACACTCTTCTAGCTGTGAGACACCAACTGACCATCAGTTGCAGCAGCATTTTTTGGAGAGAGTTGGAGTTTCAGGCACTTTGTGTGCTCCATATGTTCTGGTCGTTTAAAACACAGTTATGTACGAGTGTAGATATATGAGGCATCTGTTTGATACAGATTTTCGTTGTGTATCAAACTGTGACCTAAAAACAATTCCTGCAGTGAGTGGGTGAGGAAAAAGGACATAATATTTTAAGGGGGAAATTTCCTCTAAACTGTGACAGTAGTGAATATTTTTGTTGGAAACCACAGAAGGGGACATGCTGATAAAGTGATAGGCAGACTGGCTTATTTTTGTCTCTTGCTGTGAAAAAGTCCATTTTCAGAACTAGCTGGTAAGCTGATGGCCCCTTTAATATCTTATACATCTAGAATAATTTTTTTCTCTTTACCTATCTGAATGCTTTTTACCGAGTATACAGTAATCTGACCATTCAATATTCTTGTCATATTCTTTTGCAGCAATAAAGTGGTAGTGTTACTTCTTCTCCTTTAAAATGTAATAAAAAATGGTATTCAGTCTGATACAAAAGCATAAGTTGAGTTTTAGTTATTTGTCTATTCTTGTTTAAAATGTGAATTTCAAGTACACTTTTTTTTGGCATAGAATTCTTTTAGAATTATTCATCTCACTGTATTAGTTCACATTCTCTTCATACGTACAGTCACTGCAGGCCTTGGAAACTGTAATATTGTACACAGATTTAGATACTGGAAATACTAACATTAATTTGATAGAGCCATCTTTAGTTTGTTCTTTCAATATGTGTATTTTGGGGTAGTTCATCAAATCTCAGTAACTCCAGTACCATTAGTCAGAAGTTCTTTTAGGTGAATTTTTTTACTGTCAATATGGTTTTGACATTTAGACCAGCAGCACAAAATCAGTAGTAGCAAGATTAGGCTGTTGTTGATATCTTCTCTGGTTCAAAGCCCTAGAGATGTGATTTCTATTAGCTCTTTCATCACACTTATTCTGGTTCAGTGCTTTAGATCTTATCCTGCCTTTTCTGAGCTGAAAAATTAATACAGGCTTTCATTTAGAATGGACCTGAAACTTGTTTCATTGCTTTTTTTTTTTCCTATTTGATGTTAAATATGAAGTTAACAAGGTGCTGCAGGCTGAATTGACACGGGCATCCTTTGGAAATAAAGCACTTTTTTTTTGATCCTTAAGAAAAGCAAAGAAATTAAGAAAGTAAATGTTCTGCCCCTTTTTTTTTTTTTTTTTTTTTTCCTGATAGCTCAGTTCTTCATTCACTCATAAAGGGACTGAAGCAGAAATCAAGCTCCCATTTTCCTTTTTCTGGAAAGGGGTGTGTGATATCTGTAAGTGAACGCTTTTCTTGTTCATTAAAACCAGACACAATTCAGTATATGTTTTCCACAATCACAGGTGTAGACCTGTTCGTGGAAAATGTTTATAGTCTTCAAGGTGTTCTTAATCATTGTGATATTAATCTGGTGAGATGCTGTAGCATGCCAGGATGTTTCCTGGGAAACTGATGACAATAAATCCAGTACATGGAATTTATCTTGTGGAAATAAGACTTAAGTGAGGAAAGTTGAAAGAGAAAGAAAAGTCCTGGACATTAAATCAAAGTTCTCTTTCATAAAGGAGAGGTTACTGTGAAATTTCAGTTTGCTTTGTTCTCCCACCCTGTCATTGCTGTTGGTTTATTTCCTCCAGAGGCCTCTTTAATACTGAAAGCCCAACTTAATTATCTTGAATTAATTAGTTCAATATAAAGTAGAGAACACTGAATATCAGTGGTTGGCTTGTGAGACGTGCAGTGACGTTGTAGAAATGGGTGTAAAAATGTGGAAGTCTTCAGGAATGCTTCTGCAGGAGCACCTGCAGGGAAAGGTAATGATTTACTTCCAAGCCTAATGTCTTTGTCCAGATGTTAACAATCTAAAGGGGAACAGTTTCAGCTGCATTCTCTGTATTGGGATATAACACTTCAGGCAGGTAATTGCCTAATAGATTTAATTTCTGCAGGAGAGATTAATAATGCAGTCATTCCCATTACCTAGAAATTTCACCCGTCCAGCTTTTAATGTGCTCCTTGCCTTCACTTACCACTTAGTGGACTATTCTCTCACTGATCTGTTTACTACATGTCAGTCTGTCCTTGGTTAGTATGTGTTATGAGCAGGAAAAATGAATTACTAGGAAGTTAAACCTGTGTGTTGCAATTAAAACCTCAGTAAGTTTTAGACAGCATCCTGATAGCATCAATCACAAAGCTTTCCATTTTGGTAGTTGTAGTTGGGGAAGAGTCTTTATTAATATCAGGTGTTTGCAAGTCTCACAGAATGTGTTTTCTTTTGACAAATACAATGTTTTTGTTAACTCTGATTAACTCGAGTTTATGCTGTTGTTCCGTGCAGATAGACATGGATGGGTTTAAGAAGTTAACAGTGGACGTCTGTCATCTTTTTGTCTTTATCCATTTTGCTAGTACCTGAAAGGTATTTTTAAGATACTGGTAAAGATATACTGATAAAGATACACTGCTAAAGTTATACTGATAAAGATATTGTTAAGAGATATGGTAAGTGCATGCCCAATTTAAAATTCCCAGGTTAAAGATTATTAGGACAATATATTACAGTTATCCTGCTACCAGATGAAAGTAATCAACTATTCTGCCAATCACAAGCTTTATTACTTAATTGGGAAGTCCCCTTTGCATATAAATACCAGGTTGTGGTGCATCTGCACAGCTAGAGTTGGGGGTTTTTTAACATCTTAGTAAAGGTATTACCTACAAAACTTCTAGAAGTCCAGTAGGTACTTAAAAAAGATCCTTTGGTGAATTTCAGACATCACTATTTTCCATAGGAATTGTGCAAAAAGATGTACTGAATTTTCTTGGTGACAGTGGTGTTTGTAATAAGGGGAATTAAAAATAATTATTAGTTACCTTTCCTACTCCTGCCTATCCTAGTGTCCAGCTCTAAACCATATCAAGCCTCATGCAAAGCTTTTGTCTTCTAAACCCAGCAACACAGAACGTGGAGTGTGCTCAGGTTAGTGAGGCTCTTCTGTTGTGCTTTCAGGTCAGGCAATCTTACTGAGCAGCTCGATTGATAGTGCTTGACTCAGAAAGGGAGGGAGGGTTCTGGTTTTCTTCCAGTCCTCTCCACAAACTATGAAACTTAATTATGTTTCTTCTGTATTTTTTTTTAAATCAAAGTTTGTAACTGATTTTTAGCTGAAGCTGTTTTAACTTCTTACATCTGTCTTGTACAGTCTGTCTGGGCAGCTACTGTCTTCCCAAAGTCACTTGTACAAGACACATGAATTGCTGCTCTGTGCTTTATCCTATGAAACTCTTCATGTTGTGAGTTATTGCATAGTAAACTGAAAGATAATAGACTGTGAAAACTGATTATGACAAAAAAATGTTTCCTAGTATACAAGGAAACTTTAGTTAATCCATGGGGTTTCTTTCTAATTGCTCATGTTAAACTTTTGTAATATTCATCAGGTCAATAGCATTATTCATAGCATGAACCAGGATGTGGACTTGTTTTGTGTGCTGCTAAAAAACTTGTTCCTATGGAAAACGTGCTTTTAATAATACAGCTGGCTTTTATGTTTGTCATCAGCATTTGCATTTTCATGTTTTAGCAGTCAGGAACACTTTAGTAACAACAATGTGGCAAATGCAGAACACTTAGTCCTGTCATGATGCAATTTTTGTGTTCAGCAGGGGTTCTCTTTTTCTAATTAAGTCAATGAAAGACACAGTTTTGGTTTTTTCCTTGTCTTTCTGCAGTGTGATTGCTAAATGCCAAATAGTTTTTCCCAGGTTAGTGGTCAGTGTGTTTCATTCCTGTGGAGAATTACTGACATGCATGGCAAGCTTTTCCGAACTTCAAAGATTGTCAATTAACTCTCATACTTCTCTGGTTCTGTCAGTGTTGTTATATTTTTATATCAAAAGCTACATTTGTCTCCTGTATTTCTGGACATGATTTTAAAAAAAAAAAAATCTGTCTTCCAGTCTATTCCTGTCTTAAGCCCTTGGAAATGTCCAGTAGCCAGGACTTTACTGAGACATTTTAAGTACCTGTAATTACATGGTCACCTGGCTTGTAAGTATAAAGAGGAAGATAAGTTTTAATTTTGTCACTGAGGTTTTGTCTGAAGTTTTCTACATTATAATTTTTTCTGTTGTGAGGTCTTCTCTAAATTTCTGTGATACTGTGAAGAGTATCACAACTTTGAACAAACTTTCTGATTCACTGCGGTCTGTCTGTAGATGCATCTGTAAATGAAGAGCAGCTTGATTTCACCATCTGAGTCCAGGGATGCTTAAGATGAGAAGGCTTGAATTGTTTGACAGCAATATATCAGCAAGAATTAAAAAAACTCTGTGAGATTATTTTAGTTGACTGTAATTGTCAAATTTCCAGATGTCTGTATTGCAGAAAAATTCCACCCCAGCCATGTAGATGGCCTTCATATCTCAAAGATACAGTTCATCAACAATGGTACTAAAACAAATTTAAAGCCACACATTTTATACGTTCCAGGATGACTGTGGGCAGTATTTTATTACAGAATGAAATTTGCTTTCTTCCGGAGCTGAGCAGCTGTAGTGTGTCCAAGTGCCTTCATCTGAGGAGCTCCAGAACAAACAGGTCAGATCCTATTGTGAAAAAGAAACCAGCCGCCCACTTTTCTTTGTAAAACAGGATACTGACTCCTCACTGTGAAATCAGGGCTCAAAGGAGTGCAAAATTTAACAGCTGCTTTTAATTTCTCTTGAGAAGGCTCACATGCTCCCATGAGACTTGTGTTCCTTGTCTTAGGGCAGCAAGAAACATGACTGCTTGAAAATACTCTCTTTCCTTCCTCTTGCCTGGGTATCATTCTCTGTGCCAGGGTGATGACTCTTTCCATGGCTGCTTATCCTGAGCTCTGTAGATGAGTAGGTGTAAGTAGCCTTGTTCTCACAAGCAACTTTGTTCTAGAGGCTATATGACAAACAAATGAAGAAAACTCCACTTGGCAGAACTTGAAATAAGCACTAAAAAGTATTTTTTCCACGCTGGCACTAAATGCATGGCAGATACAGTTACAGTAAAGGAGTTGTGTATGCATTATCTTCTGGGACAAGAGCAGGGAGTGTAGCTGACCTGCATTTTCTTGGGACTTGGGAGTCTTTGGTGCCCCCTCCTTATTCAGACCCTTGGACTGTAAGTTTGGCACTGCCAGAGTTTGGCACCTTTGCAAAGAAGTTATTAAAGTGTGAAATCAGGCACTACTGTGTAACATTAATGACTGGAGAAGGAGCATATTAAGTCTGATTTATAAAACATGTCAGTGTACTGGGGTTTGTTAGTGTAAGAAAAAATTTCTATTTTTCTTAAGCATGTTGAATGACAGTATAAAAATACTGTTTTCATAATACCTCCTTGGGAAATTTAGTAGTTTCATTTAGCAGTTACATAAGTTACATAAGCCTGTTGAAATGGCCATATTGAAAAGGTGTGGTGAAGTATTACCTTAATAAGCTTGAAGATCTCCTCATCAACTATGTTCAATATGGTTTTGAAAGTGAAGGGGTTTTTGTTTGTCATTAAGAATACTTGAACTTAATAGATAGAATTGTATAGTGTTGAAACTGTGATAATGCTTCTCTATCCTCCTCAACATTGTGTTGTCTCCTTCCTGTAATGGATGTCAGCAACATATTTTCTTCCAGCCCCAAATAATCATAATTCTTTTGCTGTAATTTCCCTCCAGTGATCCTGCTCTTTCCTTTCCCTCTCCTTATTTATGTGCCTGTGTTATCACCAAGTGTCCCTCAGACTCTCCAGAGTCTGCCAGTGCCTCTGGGAGCCTCCATTCTTGCAATGTGGGGCCTGACTAAGCCACAGTTGAAAATTCTGCCCACTGAATGGCTACTTCAGTGTTTATTGCTTTGTTGAGAAGGAGTGAAGTTCTGTAATTATCTGGGAAAAAATTGATTTTGTTCAAGGGAAGGACTTACACATCTGTCTCATTCAGAAACAAGTGTTGCCTTTAGCCATGGTGCTTGTTAGCCTTGAATTTGACCTGCTGTGTCATGGGATGTTAGAGTAGAATAAGCTGAGAGGAGATGTGCTGAGTGACTGTGACTGCTGAGTAACTGCTTTGCTGCCTTTCAGTCTGGTAGGAGCCTTTCCAGGATTTGAAGCTGTGGTGTGTTCAGTTTTCTGTTCCATTGCAGTCAAACTTGCGAGGCCTAAAGGCGGAAGAAGTTGTGATCATTGTGATTAAGTCCAGCTGAGGCAGGAATGGACACCCTGCCCCTAAGGAGCAGTTCTGGCTTTCTGAGTGTTTGGGAAGGATGATAAATTCAGATAAATACCTAAATAGGTAGCCTGATGTTCTGTTGGGAGATTAACTTTAATATGAGTGACACTTGAAAGGTGTTGGGGTTTTATAACAACTCTTCCATCAGCACAATCTTAGGATTGTTAGGGTTCAGTAAGCTATCTAGTATCCACTAGATATCCTACATCTTGGACACCTGTGAAATCATGCGCTTATATATGTGTTATCATTTGAGATAATGTCAGGAGGAAACCCCCTCCAAACAGAAGGTAGTTTCTACCAACCCCTCCCCTACTCTGGTCCAGAAAGAAATTTCTCGGAAGAAAATGAAAAAAACCCTGTTTATTCACGCACAATATGCATGCAGACACAGCAAAGACAAAAAACAAATGAATAATATCAGATAATACATCCCCAGAAAGGGAAAATCTCAGTCCCAGAGTCTATTCCGTCTAGTAGCCTCCCGAAGCAGGGGTCCCAGCACAAGCTGCACCAGGCCTCCCTAAGCGCGGGAGGGGGAATGTCCCTCCGATGTTGATCCTCTCCTCAGTTCCAGGCGATGGCACAGGTCCAAAGAAATGAAGAAAAAGGCAAAAAAAGGAAGGGAAAAAAACTGGCTGAAAAGGCAAGGAGAAGAAAAAAAACAGGGAAAAAAAGTCTCCTCTCTGCTGTGCTGACCTTGTCCACCGCAGCTGCGAAGAAGGGCCAATCCCAGGGGAGTCACCTTATTTATGTACAGTCTATTGGGAGGAAATCCACTGTGCTCCGTGCAGGAACATAACCCTGTACTGAAAGGTCCGCTGACGATAGGAATATAGCACTGTGGGGCAATGATACAGTCACCCTAGGACAATATGATAGCAGAGACAGATGTTGGCAGTACATAAGCCATTATATTTAATTTTTCCCCCGTGGTTTTGGGGAGAGGAAGAGCAGGAACACTTCAATTATCTGAAAAGAGCTCTGAAACCAGCTCACCACAAGCCCTGTAACCCCTGCAAGATGTTTATGGCAGTAACATCCACAACTGGGAGGAATCCTGCTTCTTGGCAGTTGCTGAATAGACTTGGAGGCAATTCTTGTGTCTTATTTGGCTTCTTCAGGAATTGGGAATTTACAGATGGTAAGTAAACAGAGGAGTTGAGTAAATGGATAGCCAGATATGGTGTGCTTCAAAGGAGACCCTTCTCAAAAGATTTTTAAAAGGGAATATGACATAACAGAGAAACGGGGAAAAAAGTTAAATTGCCCTTATCTTACAAACCCAGATTCTTAGGAACAGCTTTGTAGCATGTTACTAATGAATAGTCTTACTCTTTATACCATCTTAGCCTTCATGAATGGGACTGGGTTTCTAGGACTTGTTACTGCTGCTTCATTTGTCTTTGTCACAGAAGTTGGCCAGTCAGCAGTAATTCTATCAAAACTATCGTCTCCTTTTGGCAGCTAAGCAAAAAACCCCAAAAAACTTCAAACTGCACAGATAGCAAAACCTCTGTACTAAAAATGTGTTCCTTTGTGGTTGGTTCTTGATACACATCAACAGGAACTACCTCTGTCAGAGGAGAGAAGGGTTTCCATTTTTCCAGGGCTGTTAGTTTGGGGCTTTTATGGGAACCAAATGTATGTTAAGGAAATATGTGAGAGTTTCTCACAAAATTAATATAGTCTGGTTACACTTGTTTACATTAAAATGTCCAAATGCAGTTGTTCACATGACATTATCTGATCACACACAAAGTGACTGCTGTGTGACCTTTCAAATTTGATAAAGGTAGGATGTGATTGTGGACAGGTTAACCCAATAGACAAAATAATAATAGTTACTTTAGTGAGTGATTAAAGCTGAGAAAAGAGGGAGAGTAGATCTGTTTAGTTATTACCCAGCCAAAGAAAACGAGGACTAAGACCCCAACAGTAGCTGAGATTTATAGGATTCTGATGCTCACTGTAAAAAAAAGGGCTAATATCAACTATATACTAGCTTAAAATTAATTCAACATTTGTAATTTTGCATCTATATTGTAACTGTATTTATGTTGTTAAGCATGTTAATATGAGACAGCTGCTACAGCTTCATCCAGACTATGTCCACCTGATGAGCTGGGTTTGCATGCAACAGAGAGGATACAGTACTATTCATACTTTAAAGTGTTGTAGAAAAATGCTGTTTCACCTCAGAACTTTGTCTTGGCACTAAGCAAGCAGTGTTTTCTGATTTCCACTGATTCAAAGTTCAAAACTGCAAATACATGTTACCTGCAAACCAGCAGAAACACCTTACTTTCCCAGCTGCAGTTGGTAAAACGTGCAAGTGAGAAGCTTTTAAAGATTGTCACTGTGTCTATCAGTGACTGATGGGCCCATGGATGAAGACAGATGATCTTTGGAGTTAGCATAATTCCTCAAAGAATGCAGAGGAGCTGCATATCAAGTAAAGCAAACAGACATACTACACACATGCTCAGCACTGAATTTGTTCCCAAAGGCTGTGACTTTCTGCACTTGATTTTTTGAGTTATGTCATTTCCTGTCATGTAATTATTGATTTTTTTAATTAATGAGTTTGATTTCAAGGCAAGATTGCTCTGACAGACACATTTATATGACGAGCAGGTATTAATTAAGGATTTAATTCTTTTGTTAAGGTCTGTTGTATTTTTACTTGCTTGAAGAGACTTTGTTTTGCTTCATTTTGCAGCAAGAGACATTTCTCGCTTCTGTCATGAAGTTATCCCATTCACTATTGACACACTGTCTTTGCTTTCACTGCTGGAATTCCAGAAATAACCATAGAATTGAATTTTACAATGGGAGTTTTTACACTTAATGTGTGACTAGTACAGTTTGTTTAATTCCAGAAATGTATGTTTTTTTTCCTTGTTGCATTCAATATTGTGGCATTGGTAGCCTGAGCAGGGCTCTTTGTAATGTTATCATCCATAGGAGCAGTCACGCTGGAAGCACCAGGCTCTCATGAAGCTGCAGCCCAAAATACCTGATCATTCAAGGCTTCCCATAATTTGTCTTTATCCTTTTATTTATTTTGCAGAAGATTGTCAATATTTAGTAGTAGTTTATTTTTATTGTCTTTGATGAAGTTATCTCAATGCACAGGTATCAAATGAATACATGTCAGCATGACTTTGCTCACATTTTATCACTGACACTATTTGCCATGGAGTGATGTTATTTTCTATACTAGGTGTAAGATGAGCCTTCATAATGGCACAGAGTCTGCATTCCTTTGCCCTTGAATGCCAAGGTGATGACATTATAAACGTAAGGATGATTGTTCTGAAATTTTCCAGTCCAGGGATAACATGTTAAAAAATACGGGAATTCTTTGCAAGGGGAAAGATTATTAATGGAGGGCAAATATGCCATGGCATGATTTGCTTTGAATCTTTTTTTATAAATTCCATAATAGAAAAGAAATTGCATAAGATTTTTTATTTGTGGTAATTCTTAGTTTAAGAATTTTGAATCAAACACTGAAGATGTATTTCTGTAACTAAAGGAGTCATTTAGACTAGAGGGAAGCTAGATCAAATAGTTTTCATCAGACTATAGATTAAATGGCAGTACAGAAAGGAGATAGTTGCAGGGAAGAAAATGATGCTGAGAAAGAGATCTTTCTCTGCATACTGGCCTGCATAAAGGGCTTTTCTTTTGTCTGGAACCCACAGGTGGTGATAGTGGGGTTAGTTTCAAAATGTGTTGAGTGCAGTCATGGTCAGTTCAAACCAGTCCCTCAGGATTTCATGCAGTAATAGAGAATACTGCTTGTGCTGGGAAATTGATTTTGACATACATTTTGCAAATGCCTTTGCATGCTACTGTGATAGTGTTATTAAAATCCTGAATTCCTTGTGCTGCAGAATGCTTGGAATTCACAGCAATGTTGCCATGGATTTTTAAATCTTCATTATGGAATCTATAATTATGTTTTGCCATTTTTATTTCTGTAGTACAGTTTTACATTAATTTTACCATGGAATTTCAGCACTATTTTCCTGCTTTTTCTTGGAACTGGGTGAAAAAAACCCCACCTCCTATCCTGGCTGATGGCTTTAAAAAGTGTTCTTACTTTTTTTTTTCCTTCAGATAGTTTCTACAGTTTTCTTTCTGTCCTTTAGTTGATCTCAGCATATCTTTCCTTTGCCTTCTTTACGTTATATACTTTAAAAGAAATTGGCATGTGGCCATATATTTGCAAAACAAATATGAACTTGAATTTGCTCTTGGGATTTTTGTTTGCTGTGTGTGAAGCTACACAACTTCCTGGAAAAGCCATGGCATGCAAGAGCACTGCATGCATAATGTTGGTATCAGTGTCTTTGCATGAAAACTGATTCTTCCTTCCTTTAGATGTTTCATTTCTTTAGACACCAAGAAAATCTGAATGGAATTTGTCCTTTTATTTGTTCAATTTACTCTTCTTTTTCTTTGAACTTGTCTTTCTAGTTTAATTAATTAAAGTTCCTAAACTTACTGTATCTATTGTACTTTTTCTTTTTGCCTTCTGGTATGCTGAGGTGGAGGAACCATAGTGACTTTAGAAAAAATATTTTTTGGCTTTGAAATTATATTGGAAATCGATGTTCTTTGCTATGAGCGGGTGAATTACTCTAATTTGCTGGAAGTGGATGTTCAAGGAATCGGAAAATAGGCTTTTGCATTGTGGGCTGTGAAAAGCCAGACACATGTAGCCAGCATGGTGTTATTATTGAAGGCAGCTTTAGCACAAAGGACTGTACCACTTGGTACCCATAATACATACCTGTTTCTTTCTCTGAAAGCTGAAGACCTGGATTTTTTGCATCATCTCATTTCCCTGGAGGTTTGTGCTGAGTTTCCCCTTTGCTCTTCTTTTGCTTCTGTAGTTAAATTGCACAGCATTGTTTCATAGTACTCAGTCCATGAGTTGATATTCCCATAGCTTGCATTCATTATCACTAATCATAGTAATTCAAAGCTTGGTCTGTCCTGCAGAGTATGACTAAGTAGCTCCTGGTTTTGAAGCATTCCCTGGCTTCTTAAGTAGTGCCTATGAAAGATGTCTTTAGAACTGAGTGTCACAAGATTTAGTAGAGGATCGGTTTGCAGTTTCAGCTTGTTGAACTTAATGGAGAAATAGACCAAATCCTGCAGAGGAGAAGGCTGCAGGAAATGAGACTATGATGTTGACATAGGACAAGTGATGGAAGAATCAGAAGATGATGTGAAGGGTCTCTTAAGGATTAAGTTATGTTTAGCTCACAAATCTATCTCCTTTGACTTTACTGGAGACAGGTGAATGTTGCCCTGATTTTTGCAGTTCTGGATGTTGTCATTCTTTTGTAGCTAGTTTCTCACACTCTTCTATGTAAACATGGCCATGTTATTGTAACTGTATCTTATCATTTACATTCCTTTCTCCTGGACATAGAACTTTGATGGACATTTCCTTTGACCACTGTAATTGAGGGAGGAAGAACTTGTTTCCTCCAATGAATAGTGATTTCTAAATGTATATAAAATAAAAGAAGGTGGGCCTTGCCCCCCTTCCTGCTCTCTCTTCCTTACTGGTAACAGGTGTCTCCATCTCTTCTTTTGTGTCGTTACTGTGACAGGTGAAATAGTTTGCAGGAGTTCAAATTCACTGTAATTTTGTGTTTCTAGCAAAAAAAAATTGGCAAAAGACACTTCCTTGCCTTAATTTATCAGCTTGGATTTATAATAGAGAAGTACTAGAGCATGTGTGAAGCAGTGCATTTATTTGCCTGATATTTTCTCCTGATAATAACAATCTTTTGTGAGTAAAGAGTACTACAGTACTTATGTACAGTTTTCAGAGGCAGTAAAACCATTTTTCAATTGCCGGTAGTGAGAGAACATAAATGTAAATCTCAACGTTCCATCTTGCAATGCCTTTGGAGGTTGCCTCTTTGACAGATGGAGAATGTATTGTAACTTCAAAGAAAGTTTTGCCCTATAATAAGAACAAAAAGTATAATTTTTGTTGTTTATTTTTTCTATAAATCTCTTTACCTTGCTTACTTTTCCTTGCTTATTTCTGAGCATATTGCACAGCCTAGCTGATAATTATTATAATCATGTAGTTGGTAAGAATCCCCTGCTGTGTAATCCTGTTCAGCTCAGCTGCTGTCAAGAAGAAACAGTTTCTTTCTTCAATGTAGGCTATTTATGAGTGTGTGTTAATGGTAAAGTAGCTCTACCAAGAATTATTAAAGACAGCTCACTGTTCATGAGCTTTGTCTGCTACTGTTAGAGTCACTGTGTTCAATTGTTTCTAGATGCACTTCCAATCCATTCTGCATTCGCTTCAAAACACACTCACTTTGTATCACCCACCTGTGCTCCCGGTGCTTGCAATGTGCATGACATTGCCAGATGTGTGCTCAGGCTGAGGCATTAGGTTACTGATGTGAAAGCAGCTCAAATGACAGAGTCGTGAATGGTAATGGAGCACAGAGCAGGGTGGCTCTGTGCAGATTGTGTTTCTGTTTCCTGTCACAAAGAGCTGCATCTGCATTTACAGTACATGACCACTAAAGTGCTCAGGCTTCTTTAATTCTCCAAGTGTGCATGTGTAGAGCTGGTAGGCCAGATGGAGTACACTTTGTGATAGAGCAGTTTCCTAACCACCAAACCCCATCACTCTCAGCATAATTAATTCTTTCATAAATTTCTGAATTGCATTTTTAACACCTTGTAGAAAGAATCACATTTTAAAATGTTATTTTGCTACTTTTAGTTTTTCTGTGAAGATTGCTCTTTTTTTCATTCTTAACTTTCACATCTTTGCAAAGTAGTTCTTTGATAGTAGCACACATGTATAGTCATGATGATTTCTTTTGTTTTGGTTTTTTTCCCTGTGGAACTGACTTTTTCAAAATGTCAAGTTTTAATTTTAACTTTTTCATGTAAGACACTGGGTGTCCTCCAACTGCATGTCCCCTTCCCTGCTATCACTTTTCTGTTGGAGGTAATTTGAGCTGCACAGGTGCCATGCTTGCTTCAGGCCACATGTGTTGTTCCATTATTCCCTAATGTCAATTTGTATTCTTTAGCCTTTCTATGAGTTGATTTCCATCCTGCTCCATGCACCATTGTTGCATGCTAACCTTCAATCGGCACACTGAAGGCTGCTAGCGCTACAGTAAACAGTGTATTTTCAAATTTGAAACATCTACCAATTAAGCAAATTCTATACTTCGTGGTGAATCTAAATGTTGTTGTGGAGGTATGCCACAGTGGTGTCTGTTGATGCCAGATCCAACAGTGATAAAGATAGACCAACCAATTCCACCTTCCTTCGTGATGGAGGATTCTGGTGCATTATTCAGGGTCAACTGAGATTAACTCAGTTGGTCAGAGCATGGTGCTGATAACACCACGATCATGGTTTTGATCCCTGTACAGGCCATTGATTTAAGAGCTGGACTCAATCCTTGTGGGTTCCACTTCAAAACTTTTCAGCTTTCATGAGTAAGTGATCATTAGCAGCAATTAGCTATTAGTCATTGCCAATGTTCCCACAGGCAATCCATGTAGACAGAAGCATGGATGGACATCAAGGATTAGTAGATAATCTGTGGTGAAACATGTTTTCTGGCACTGCTCCATCGTTTTATAGGACACTGTCGGAGGCCGAGATTTCCCTCTTCTACAGTGCTGACTGATGCCAGCTTCAGTCTCATCAAGGGGATGGGTTATTTTCAGTGCTCTGTGATGGGACTCTGGAGATACATTACCCCAGCTTCCCAACACAAGCTGTGGCTGATGTCAAGTGTTTCCTGTTTCACAAATGGGAAATTGAGAAGAAAGACTGGTATTGTTTATCTTGGCCAGAAAATGAAAAAAAGGGACATGAAGTAGAGGAATTATGAAATAATTGAATAGTTCAGAGTAGGTATTAGGAGTTTTTTTCTCCTTGTCTAACAACATAAAATACTTCATTAAATTGAAAAGACATAAATTAAAAAATAATGAGAACATTTTTCCCAAGAATAAAATTTGCCATGACTTGTCTTGGCAAGGTGTTTGACACCTTTGGAGAAAAGCTGGACACTTACGGATTTAACACAAGTAAAGACAGTTCATTTAGAAAAGTTTAAAGAAAGAGTAAACCCCTGACCTTTGGTTATTAGCCTATTTAACTATTATACTTGTGTTGAACCCTTCATAGGAGAGAACAAAGGAGAGGGGAAGAAAGTAGTTTTGTTGACTGTGTGGTTATTGCATCTTGCTCTTCAGATCTTCAGACTCTGGCACTGACTGTTGTCCAGTAACAAGGTCCTGTTGTTGTACAGCAGTCTGGAAGTTTTATATCTTTATAATGTTCCTTCAAAAGCTACAGTTTCATTTGGGAAGGAAGGAGGAAAAAATGAGGTTATAATGTGGCGAGACAAACTAGGAAACAAGCTCCGATTCTGTGTAGTGGAATGAGATATAGAGAATAAAATACACTGGTGTATTTACAAGCAAAGTGGAAACCAGTGGTGAAAGGTGGAAAGAGCACACACTGTAGCCCAGATATCCCCATCTCTCTACTGTGTTCTCTCCAGGGTCTCTTGTGAGGGTTAAATATAATAGCTCTGTTGTGAAACTTTAGTTGCCGTGATTCCCATTTCTGTTGTTTAGCAAGAGCCAGGTCTCAGCAAGAAACTGTTAAAAAAGTTAAAAGACTGTTGCTATGTGTCTGCTGTATAGCTGCTGTTGAGGAAGAGCTGCCACTCTTTGAGGAGGTATGGAAAAGGATGGGACCAGGGCTGGGGATGAAATGACATGGCAGAGGCTGGAAAAAACAAGCCACTTTTTTGGCCGTATAGTGAAAAGTGCCAATAAAGGCAGCTGAGATTAACTACCATCATGGACAGCTATCAATAGTATGCATGAAAGATGGAAGCAATTAAGAGCAGAATCTCATTATTCAGCAGTTTGCTATTCTAATGTGTGTTGTTAGTTTCTCTGGAAAATTGAGGAATGTTACACAACAATGGAAATTAAAGGGCTACAAATTTGGTACATAGATGTGACAAAACTGCAGGGATCCTTTTGGTTTAATAAGAATATCTGGTCTGTTTATAGTTTAAATACCATGGTACAAATAGTCTCATCCATTAGTTTGAGAAAAAAGTAATAAGGAGATAAGGAATATAATAATCTAAAAGTAGCACATGTGATAAAGTGATTTAGTATTAGAGACATACTGTCTGAGTATTCAGGGAGGCCTCAATCCTCCTGAAAATTATGGATGTTTAAACTCTATATACCAAGTTGGACATACACTTCTTTTTGGAGTTGCTATGTTTTTACTTTTTGTTTCTGAAGAGCAGATATTGAGGAATTCCTGTACTTGCCAGCATCATCTCATTCTTCTGATCGCTGAAGCCGAAATTGATTCCAGATAACTGTTTTGATCACTGAAGGGGCTAAATCCAAAATGTTCAGAACCAGTTCCCAGAACAGAGTATTTTCTTTTCCTAAGAGAAAACAAAAGACTGGGGAATTCTGGAGCGGAGCAAATGGACCTAGCCATCTGATTTTCATCTTCTCCCACATCAAAGCAGCTTACTTCTTCTACTGTGCTAGAAGTATAGGAACAGTATACGACTCCAGTGTTCAGTTTGGAGGAGAATTCCTTATTAAAAAAGAGGGATGCTTGTGTCTGTATCACTGATGTGGCCAATTTATACAATGAGCCTCTCTCATTTCCTTCCCAGAACTTCATCCATATGTTATTTTTACTGTTAAAAATTGCTGCTAGTACACAGTGTGCTTTCCTTAAATGTTACACTACAAAACTTAGCCACTTTCTGTGCTTGTAGATGTGCTTGAGCTATTCCTTCATATGATGTTCCTTTAGTTATGTGGTGTATTTTGCACAGGGCTTAAGGCTTGTCAGATACTGGATCATGCTATTTAAAAGCTCTGAACTAATGAAGCAAAGGATGAATATAGAAATTGGAGGTTGTAATGCATTGGTTGTAAGGGGGAGATCCACTTGTGCCTGCCAGGTTCGTGACCCCTTTGTCTTTGGCCCTATTAGTTGTCTCTGGACCGTTCTGGCCTGGAAGCTTTTGTAACCCAGCATTTCTGTGTGATGTGTGTAGCTCAGCAGGACAGTCTGCTCCTGGGTTCCCATGTGATGAAAGTGCATCCCTCATGTTGACAAATGGAACACTTGTCACGCAATGCAGAGTCTGTCTGTGTATCCTGACCTGTGCATGCGTAACACGCTGGTCTTGTGGCCACCTTGTAGTTGGGTTTGTGCATGGAGGCTGTATGAACAGGGACTGATTGCAGAAGGAAGGGTTGTGCAGCTCATGGTTTCATTCAGACACCTAGCCTGGTCTGAAAAGAGCATAGAGTGCTTCTAGCCCCATAATTCTGAGGTGGTGTATTGAATGACATAGATGTTGCTGTATCCATTTGAAGATCTGTAGCTTATGAAAGAGTGTGTACACAAAATTATTTTCATTATTGATGTGAGTGGCTTAGTTAGCATGATAATATGTTTCAGATAAATTTTACTGACCCTTCACTTAACAGAATTTTTGCTGTATGAATGAGTGTCATTCTCATAATACTAATCAGGACTTTTAGTTTGGGATTGGGAACTATTTTATGGTAAGCTCAGTTTTAGGTATTGAAAGTGTTTAAAAGCTCTGTCTTTAGAGTGGTGGTGACTTTGTCGTGCTTCTGCATATTGTTGTCTAAATATCCTGGATCATGGGTGATAGCCCTTAACTCTTTGGGAGTGACTCTGCCACCTCTGCATCTTCAAAGCTGGGCCTTCTGAATCGTATTTGTAAAATATACAGCTAACTTGAATTGAGGAACTTGCTGGTTTAGTTACATTTATTGTGCACTCAGTAGGTTTTGTATTTCAAACCAAATAAATTACTAAAGGATTCTTTTTTTTAATTGGACATTATCCCAGATTTTGCTTCCTGTCATACAATTGAGGTTAAGATTTGCATGTCCTGTAACTTTTGTTCTTTCTGAGGATTGTTTATGGTTGCACATTGTCCTGTGCTAGCCCCTAAATTCTGTGAATGTGAGGCTTATATAGAGCAAAAATAGCTAGAAATGAAAACATGCAGTTTTGGAGAGAGAGAAAACAAAATTGGTGTGTATATGAAAAATTGATTTAAAAGGAAGGAGAAGGGAAATATCTCTATTCTTTGTTCAGGCTTCATTCTGTACCAATTATTAGACTAATTTTCAGTCTAAAATGAACAAAATATGAAAATACTTTTTTCTCAAGTTCTGTGAATGCAGTATTCAAGCTGTGAGTTTGGCCATGTTTTAAATTTTCCATAAAAGCAGAAATGAACTAAGAGAGCCCTCATCTGCTTACTTCCAAATGTAAATTGGCCATGATTTGTAAGACTCCAGTTACACGAAATATATGGTTTCCTTAGGAGAGAGTTCATTACTTTTAACACTTGGGGACACAACATTTTTACAGGCAATAACTGAAAGTAGTGCAGGCCATATTTCTAAAAGCCATGTTAGAAGATGTTATTAATGGTGTCATTTTGGACATAAGCACATGAACAAATATTCAGGAGGAGACAGGACAGAAGAGGCCAGCTTTCTGAAGAGATTCTGGAAGGCATTTCATATTTGTTAATATTAGGCAGTCTGTTTAAATGAGCATTCAAATTAAGAGCATTAGACATGCAAAGTGATGGAAGCCTTTGCCTACCTTTGCTGATGTGTCCTGCAAAGTTTGTCTTGAAGTTGTGCTCTTGAACCTCACCATGCTGATCCAAACAAAATGGGACAAATGATGATGATGAGGATGATAATGATATTGCTGTTTATCTGACTTGCATTAGTACATTTGCTACAGTTGTTAAAAACCTGATTTTTCATTCATTAAATAAAAATACCTGTTTTTCAAGGGTGTGTGGATAACTGGGTAAATTAAACAAATCCATTGTCACTTCACTCATTGACTCAGGTGACAGTCTAAAAGAGAAATAACTGTTAAAAAAAAAATGGGCAGTAGGAAGCCCAGCACTATTTGAAGAAATAAATAAACTGAAGCAGCAGGTCGAAAGCTGATACCATGAGGAATGCAAAAGAATCTGTCTAACTTTGACCAACTTGCTTGTTCTGTTCAGGCATTTTTTGGTGGGTTTTTTTGTTTGTTTGTTTGGGTTTTTTTGGGTTGTTTTTGTGTTTTGTTTTGGGGTTTGTATGTGTGTGTGCTTTTGTTTTTTTTTAATGTGGGCGCCTTCCTGATTTATGGACAGATGGTGATCAGTCAACTGACTGTTCTAGCAAATACCCACGTGCACTGCATGGAATAGCCACAGCTGTAAGACAGGCGTGGGAGGGACTGGGCTCTGGCCTGACCCTCTCTGACATCTTCTCTGGTCTCGAGCAAAACTGTACATTTTTTGAGTTAACCTTTGACAGGGCTTTTCAGACAAGTAGTGATATCTCAAAGGTTTCTTCTCCAGTGACAGCAGGCCTCCAGCTGTCCTGCCATACTACCCTTTCCCTGGTGTTAAACCATCACATTTACCCAAGGATTGCAGCAATTTACAAGTGTATTTTAAGTGGCAATTAAGGTAGCCCACACATAGTCTGCTTACTATAAAGGTGCAATAATCCTTTTACTCTGACAGCAAAATAAGTTTAAGAGATTTCAATCTTGACTGCTCATTGATACTTGCTAATGTGATTCAGAAATGAATTAGGAAAATAATTTTTTAATAATCTGGCTACATACAAATGAAGCTTCTTGTGTTTCATTCTGTCTTCTGTTTCTTTAAATGGATCTCTACTCTTAGTGATCTTGTTCACAACAAAGCTCCATAAATAGTTATATCGATCTATTTGGGAATATTTGTTGGAGCATTGTGGTTTTTGGGCAGGAATTAGCAGCTCAGACTGGTTTGGGGGCTTGGAAAATGTTTGCACAAGCATGTTTAAGTGTTCGGATTTAGCCTGTCTGAAGTCCATGCCAATGCTTAAAGAGGTTTTAGGTTCTACCTGGACTTCACTTTTCCTGCCACCCTCTTACCATTTGCCCTCTGGTCAGCTGCATCAGACACTGACTTGGCTGAAATTTAAGGTTGCACCAATAACTAAATTTTTATGATGAACTTTTATTGGATCGTCTCCTTGATCTGACTCAAAATCCAGTTGCTCAAAACTGCCAAAAGGAAGGGGCATCTGGTTGAAAGGTTTCTTCTCTACTTATACAGTTCTCCTTTCTCTCCTTTGTAGGATCCTCCTGCAATTTGTCTGTCAGACACACCAGTATAAACAAAAGATTTTTTTTGTCATTAGTGTTCTAAGGTCACACACCTACTCTGCATTCAGGATATGTATTTTAATCATTTAGGCTCAGTTAAATAATATATCACATTACAGTTTTATAAATACATTAATGATGTTAATTTATCTAAAAAATGGAAGTATTCTAATTAATTTTATTAATGTTATGATACATGCTGCCAATGAAAGTTGTATTACTGATTTGTTGTTCATAATAAGTTGACTAAACAAGATAGCTAGTACCTTGAGTTGTGCTTTCTAAAACAACTTCATAAAAATAATTCTAAAATTAATCCTGCCACCAAAAGTTAAAACATGCTCCAGTGCAAGATCATTAAAATAACGTACTCAGTACGAATATTTATTTGTGAGATATATATTGTCAATTATTAAACCCATCACTCCTTGCTTTATGTAATTAGAATAGAGTAATTGCTCTGCCGTTGCTTGGCAGAGGTATTCAGTCTTGGGGCTCTGTATCTTACTAATGAATAAAAATGGATTTGTACTTAAACTCTTAACGGTGCATAGCAAGGTTTTAGCATGTTATAAAATCTAGAATTATAGCAGAGTATGTGAGCAGCATTAACAAGTGGATGGAGGTGCTTTCACTGAAAAGCAGGTGGTTTGACTTTGATGATTAAGACTTCAGTCCTGCAAATATTTGCTAGTTGTTGTTAAAACCTTTTTCTTTCCTTTGAAATATGTTCTTTTCATTTGTTCTTTCAGTTTGCATAGACTGTAAAATTAAATTATTTTCTATTTTATTATATTTGCATAAGAAGGAATGCAATGTAGACCAAATAGACTGACAGACTAGATGGTCCTTTGAGCAGAATTTTGGTGTTGGAACCCAAGCTTTGTGCTCCCAAAACACATTTTATAACCCCTACCCTACCATGTAATTAGTAGGCATTAGCAGCTCTGCTGCTTGCTCTGAATTCAGACATTGACAATTGTATTTTGTAATGGTCTAGATCCTATCAGTGTAATAAGAGTGATAAAGTCAGGCATTCCAGGCTGGACCTGCCTCCAGCACCTCTGGATTCTGGCTTGCCTCAATGGGATTTAGCTGCTTGTGCTGTTTTGCAGGAGGCATGGCAGCAAAACTCGAGGCATGTCAGGAATAGTTGGATTAAACTGGAGTGAATTCAGGCTCTGACTAACATCAGAGTAAAAATTGCAGCTTACAATACAAACTAAAATGCAGCTTACAATACAGACTAAAATGCCTAATTCTTTTTGGATCTGAACTTGACTTGCTGAATGATGTATACTGTTCAAAATGAAAGCGTGATGCTGTAATGTACTTAGGCTGTTTTCTCCTCCAGTGATTTTCATTTATCTTGCTTTCTATAGACTAACTGAAAGCAGTAAGTCAAAGATCTGTCAATATTTTTTATTGGCAGGTTTGTTCACAGTCATCAGTTATATACACAGAAGAGCTGAGAAGGCAAAAAGCTAAAATCATCACGTAAATTCATCACGTAAATTAAGTTTCCTTTCATTTATTTGTTGTGGAGAAGATAGAGAATGTTATAAAAATCAGTGTATTATAAAGAAGATAAAAATCAATGTGATCTTTTATGAGGAATTCATATATGAAATGAGATTAGTTTTACCTTATTTTAAACCCATGGAGTTTATTGGAATTTCTGTCCAACTCATGGAGACCCCATATAGGAAAAAAAAACAAACAAACCAAAAACTCAAGCAGATATGTACAAAATGTATTTGTTGAACCATTTCATAGATGTTTGAAAGACCAAAACTAAAATCTGTGTAATAATTAAGAAATGCAATGTTTACTTGAGGTTACAGTGAATACCACATTTCACATGCTGTTGTTGAGCCCAGATGGTGTCCACCTTCTTTCTCTGCTTGCATTTAGGCTTTTGTATTTTCATTTTAAAGGCTGTTGATACTAATTGTTGAATGTTTTGATGGGACTTGCTTCTTATTAGAATCTTCATAAAACTGATGGCAATTTCTGGAGTGACCTGAGGGACTCAGCATCCGCTGCGGGACAGATTAGCATGTTTGTGTAGTGCTTATTGTCAGTTGTTCAGCTGTGGTAGTTTCCAGACTATGGCAGATCAAAAGAATGCAGAAAGATTGACATTAGTCAAATCCATTGACCTGGTCAACAGCGTGGAGATATTTTGCATCAGAGCAAGGATGAGGACTATGGATTTTGCTATTTGTTGGGGATTTTTTGAGTATCTGGTACCTATGGTGAAAGCATCAATGCCAATTGAATGATCAGCTTAAGTTCCAGTTACTATTTTGACTTGTGGCTTTCCAGATGCAGCCCAGTTTGAAGATGAAGAGTGGGGCTTTTTCTCTTGTCAATGCAGTTGTTGTTCAAGGACCAGCTGTTAGGTCCTCAGGCATAGCACTAAAAATGGGTTTGTTCCCTTTTATTTAAGTGTACTGCCAGCATTTTTTTTCTCCATTTAAACCTGCACATGTTACAGGATTGAAGTGTACATCTAGGTGAGGTTAATTATCCTTATTTCACAGATTCTTTGAGATCATCCCCTCTTTCCATGTGCAAATAGAAGATTATTTCTGTATTTCCAACACTGTTGAATTTTCTTTATTTTTTATCTTCTTACACCCTTTGGTGTGTACCATTTATTCTCATGCTGACACTAGTCTGTCTGAACATCACACAGATGGATCAGATTTTCTTAATTGTTCTCCATAACATTTCTTTAGGTCCCCCTTTTTTCTCCTCCTGAGAGGATATCTGCAGTCTGACCACCTTATTGGTAGCATCAACAGGACAGAAGAAACTTTTTCTTTGTCTGACATTTGCAGTCTAGACATTGTACAAGCAGACCAAGGGATGCAGGCTACAGGAAGCATGACTGATGGGAAAAGTCCAGCCAGTAGCTATCCATGCCATGACTCCTGTTGGCTTTTAAAAATTTTCTTGGGGAAATGCTTTGTCATGCACTTACTCCCAAGCTTACACTCCTTAAAAACTTGGATGTTCAACTAAATGTATTGAGAACATATTTAGTGAAAAGGAGAAAGACCCTGGGGGCATAACTTTTCCTTTTCTTCCCCTTTCCTTTTATCCAAGATCCCAGTCTTGTATTGGGCTTGTCAGAGGTGTTACATATTTGGTACTCTCTTGCCTCCTACTTCTTCAAGGCACATAAATCCATTCAACTCTATCACCTTTGTGATATTGCCAACATACAACACTCTTGATCAATCCACTGTGAAAATTCCTGCTGCCTTCATTTCCTCCTGTTTGGGCTGCTGTAACTCACAGCTCTCGGGCAGTTGACTGCTGCAATACTCTGTAGGACTGGTACGCACACAGTATGTGTGAGTTCACATACCCAATGAGTTTTGGTGAGTGACTACTGTGCGCTTTAATTTCTAAAATCTTCAATAACTTGGTCTCTTAATTGTGTCAGAAAACTTGAATTTTTTAGTATGTTTTCACTGAATTGCTCCTTCTAACTCAGCTTGCATTCACTTCTTAGTTTTAAGGGTCTTTTTTCAATCTAAATGATTCTATGATCATAATTAATTGCTTCCCTGACCTCAAGTGTAATGCCATTCAGTGTCAGCTCTGTCTCCTACTGGAAATTTTTCATTTGCTTTTTATTCCAGATCTTCCCTCTTCAGATCAAAGGTTCCATGGTGAGTGATTAAAAAAAGGACAACTAAGTGGGTAGAAATTGTATGGATGTGAGGTACCTGAACAGGGAGAAAGATTGTATTTTTCTGCAGAAGTGGATGCCACTTATTTCTGCTGCCTGAGATGATTATAGTAGTTGAAGCTGATCACAATTAGACCTTTAAATTTGCATTGCCTTGAACTGAAGCATTTTTATTAAAATTCATCACTCATTATGCCTTGGCATGTACTGTTTGAAGTCTGAGGACTCCATAATTTACAACAAAGAAAACAAGTCACTGAACATAATCATCTAAACATCTAACAGTACCCTCAAATTTCACCTGTAATTAATCACTCATGCTCAATTGCAGACAAAAATGTTAGCATTTTCACATGTAACTGCATGTAGGCATAGGCAGACAGAACCTTTCAGTACTGTCACCCTCGCTGAATTTCAGGCGAAAGAAAGAAATGGAAATCCTTTTCTTAAAAGGGCCAAGTGAATTATTGTTCCATAACATTAGGATGGTAGATTACTGAGAGCACACTAGACGTATGTTCTGTTCTTGTTTTTCTGACAGAAATAACAAAGTACAAGGCTGGAGAAATATGTGTGTTGTAGACTTGATTTACATACAGCTGTAAAGCATTTTTAGGACTGGATCTCTGTTTAGCTGTGTGTGATGCTGAGTTTTGCCTTTAACTTGCCCAGTACGAGTGGTTGGACTGAGGTCAGGAGTGGCCACAGGTTGTGTCCTGTGCTGCAGCTGTGGGATGCAAACTGCAAGGGCGTGAAAAGGGCATGAAGGGCTCTATGAGCACAGGGCTCTCCTAAAGGAGCTTTCTTTTTGCAGAAACTCTGTTCTAATGGCCTTTGGAGTTATGAAAAACTGTCTTGTGGCAGGAAAAATGCTTTGGAGTATGTGGTGCAGTCACAGTGATACTTCTGAAATACAGCAGATCTTGGGCTTTCCATGAAGAAGTGAAAAAGTCTGACAAACAAACAAAAACCAAACCATGACAAGCAAAAAAATAATAATTGAAATAACACGTATCTTTTGGGCTGTCACTTAAAATGCTGATTGATGTAACTAGTCTAGAATAAGTTTTAGCTTTATAATTTGCCTTGGCACTTTTTATTTGGTTTCCCTTTTCCCACTTCCATGCTTTGCAGCCTTCCCAAGATGTGTTTTGTTCATTTGGTTTTAATTCAGTCCCAGGTGAATATCTTAGTGCCAAAACAATTCCTCTGTGGGCAAAGAAGTGAGCTTGTGATGAAGGCACCCACTAGTCTTTTTGGCCACATTTGTTCTAGTAGGAGTAGCAGCCAAAGGCTGTTCTGGGTCCCAAGGCCAAATGACCTGGCACGTGCAACTAGATTAATTTACATCACGCAAACAGGATGACCTAATCTAAACTTACTTCTAGGAATACTGCCTGGCCTGTTTTTTTTGAAACTCTACCTAAAACTGTGCCAGATGGTTTTCTGTACAGTCAATCATGTGCAGACCTCCACCTTTGCCCGGTCTGTGGTTGATGGCTGTGGGTCTCACCTTATGAACCTGTGTCAGCTGCAGGCAATGGCTGGCACAGGTCTCCTCTGTGAACTCCCACCAATTCTAGCTCTTGGATTTTGCGATACTAAAGTTTTCAAAGCTCTGTGAAGGTCTTCAGACATTGTGCTTGTACAGACAGGCTGATGGAAAAACTACAGAATTTGTCATTTTCAAAGAATAAGTAATTGAAGGTGCAATGTACAAAACTGTTATGTTTATCATATGTATTTTAATTCAATCTGTGGGTCAGAAGGCATGAGTGGCAACAAGCTCTCTTTCAAATGAAAATTAAATGAAGATCTGGAGGGTCTTTACAAAATGAGGTAAGGATGCCCTACAGCACTTTTCTGATCTACATATGATGGTTTTCATAAGACCTACCTCTACTGGTAAAAATAACATGGAAAAAACGTAGCTTAAGGTCTGGCCTACTTGCATGGCTTTTCCAGCCATGGGAAAGGAAGAAGATTGAGAAAATTATTGACAGATACACAAGTAATGTTACAGACAGGTCTAATGGAGCTTAGATGCTCGTTGCAATAATTACACTGTCAGTAGCTGAGACATTTTACAAACTGTAGCCAGACAGCTGAGGTAGTAAATATGTGTTTGTATTTATTGTGTCTATGCACATTTGCTTTTACAACACAAACAGGTAATTTTAATTAAAAAATCACAGACACTTTGTATTAATGAGTAACAGTTTCACTGGCTTAATTTTTATCTCTGTTTTCTCCCTGCAGGTCAGAGCAACAGATGCAGATGCTGACCAGTTTGGAGAAATTGAGTATTCTCTTTACGATGGATTTAATTTTTATGAAAAATCCAAAGCTTTCCAGATTGACCCACACACTGGTCAGATCTGTGTGTCTCAAGACATTGACAGAGAAGGAGATCCAATCACTTACGATCTCTTAGTAAAAGCTACAGATGGGGTAAGTTTCACCTTTGCACACTGCCAGATTTGTGAATACACTTGCAAATTGCAAATTGGATGTGCTGTATACTTTTCAATGAGAGTGTAATGGGTATGTAAAAATTACATTAATTTGAATAAAATATCTTATTTTTAGAGAAGAAAGTGATACTTCATGAACTGTAAATTTTTACCCAAATTAATAAAATTGGCTGTGATAATCCCCAGTTATCTCCTAAATAAGATTTGGAAAAATGTTTCTAGGTTGTGTTAGTCCTTGCTGATTTTCCTCCTCCTCTTGGAAGTGATGGACTCCAAGTTACTTCTGCTCCCTGCCTTCAAGATTACTGCAGCAGTAATGAGACAGTACCATGTGCTAGAACTACATGGCTGATGTGGGTGACAATGACTTTCCTGGATAACTTCCTTGTCCTTTCTAGCTGGATCATGCCATTGCTGCAGCCTCCCAGAAGCAGTGTACCTGAAGGTTTTCCCACTTTGCAAGATCTGGTGCTTGGAAGTGGCTATCACGGTACAGCCAGGGCAGAGTAGCTGTATGTGCCTGGAAAAAGCACATTTCAGATCTCTATTTGGCAAGGAGGGTGAGGAGATATTTGTTGTGGTGGGAACTTATTAAGATGGACACGTTGCCTACCTGGTGTCATGTAACAAAAAATTTTGGTCGTAAGCTCCAGAAAAACAAAAAGAAAATTATTCCTTTCATTATTTTCAGAACAAAGTACTAATTTTGTGATTTGCATGGGGGTTTGCAATCTGAGGTGATTTGAAATGTGAGGCCCAGCCCATACATTCCTTAATAACAAGTTTGGAAGAAGCTGAAGAAAAAGGTTGGCAGTTGCCTTCAAATGTTAAAATTAACACAAGGACACTTTTCTAAATGTTATTCAGGTCACATTTTGCAGTACAATTTGTCCTGAAAAACATTGAAATTCAATTATTTTAGGCTATGAAGTTTTTATTTCATACTTTGAATATTAAACTTGCATTTAAGATAATGTCATAAGTGTATCTAATATAACATTTTAAAAATGCAGTTATGCTAGAAATACTGTATTTTTCATTAAAATGCCTGTACTTTTTGTTATAGTACACTGAAGAAACTTAGTGAACTATGATTTCCATATTCATTAGTAGATGAACTTAAATAGCTGCAGTTGATGGCTGGTATTAATTATTGCATTTTGAGAACACAGCAGTTAAGGGTATATCTCTATTCTGTTGAATTTGAATATGTGTAATAGTTAAGCAATTTGTCTGTGTTTTTTTTTTCTTTAGCTGTCACAATTCATTGTTTATTTCAGAGGCTACAGAAGTATTCTCTTTTATTGATATTGCCTTTAGCAGCATGTCTCTTCTTCCTCATGGATTTCTTTAGAAGAGAAAAAATTACCTAAATATATTTGTATGTTTGTTTTCATACTCATCTTATTCAAATGTCGGATTACTTGACCCTGCTCATTGCAGAGGGGTTGGACTGGATGACCTCTGAAAGGTTCCTTCCGAACTCAAACCATTGTATGATTTTAATATAAGGATGAGTTTTTCTAGGACAGTGCCTGTAATTTTTATAGCAGAGGTCAGTCTATGTGACCATTTTGGAATTTTGCTGATACGTGATTTCTGTCCTCAAAATTTACACTTGAGTACAGATATCCAAACCTTGAAGAGTAAAGCAGTCTGTACTGCAATGTGTATCAGCAGAAAATTATGTATTCTGCTATACTTCATAATTTCATTTTTCCTCTCATTCACATTTTGAAGCTGTGTAACTGCAAAAAACATATACATATATCTGGAATATCAAGATGAGTCATTAGTAAAGGTTATGTGAGAGCTGGACAACAGCAGTGAAATTCTGACAAGTTTCTAAGATAGTCTGGCAGAGATTATTTTGAAAATCTGAAAGAAAATATGTTTGCATGAAAAAAATCTTGATGGCTTTATTTTTTTTTAGTTAAATTATTGCTCTAATAATAAATCTTACCTCAAGTTAAAGGAAAACAGCCAATGCATTGAAACTATAGAGTATTTAATTTTTAAGTTGCTCTGTCATTTGTCTTCATTTAGGGACCTTGTGTTTTCAGAAGTTCAATAATGGATAGAAAAGTTTAGTTTTGGATTGCCTTGTTTGTGACAGGCAAGGCTTGATCTTTTTCCTAGAAGTCAGCACTTTGTAGATCCCATTGATTTATCTTCTAAAAGTTTCTCCACCTGACACCTAAGTACTAAAGCACCTAAATTCAATATCAGCTTTTCAAAATTTTCAGTGCACCTGAACTTGTGTTGACCAACTCTCCACCTTTAAAGCATATTTATAGTAGAATATTTATTTTATTTCCTGACATTCTGCTGCTGGTTTTGATGGATTAAAGATGTTAGGTATGGGCTTCAAAGTAGAGGCTATGATCAGGGCAGAAATGTGTACGGAAAAGAGACAGGAAGAATGAAGGGTCACTTGTGACAAAGGGGAGTAGAGAGATGAAAAGGAAAGAAAATAATGCAGTTAATTAGAAATGAGGAGGAAAAGAAAGTATTTTCCAGGTGGTGGTGTGCAGTTTATCTTACAGCAAAACTATCAGTTTCCTCCACCTGTTCATGACTGCTCCATTACATGGCTTTGGAGCTTGTCAGTCATGTTTTTATGCATTGTGTACAAAATGTAATGAGGGAACTTAAATTGCACACAAGAGCCTGTGGAGAGGCAGGTGCAAAACAGCTTCTGTTAAACTGCTGTTAAATAAACATCCTGTGAGAGCTTGTGGGAGCACTCTCACTGATTAACCAAAGATGAAAAGGAACATCCCTGTATCTTCTGTAAGAAATGGTAGGTCTTTGGTTTTTCAGCTGCTACATCATCCTTGCAGCAGGTTCAGTACACCATCAGCAGGTGTGTTAGTGACTCTAACTGCCTGTCTGCAGAGAAAGATACTTTGTTTCTTGCTTTTTGGTAATCCGTGCTGCCTCTCCAATTTTCTTTGTCTTTTGCACTGAAGCAATTGAAACCTAGATATAACCAGCACGGTTCGCAGACAAAAGTATTGGAGGCTGGGATGAAAATCTGATTTTACAGCACCAAAATGAAGAAATACAGCTATTCATAATAGCACCATTTCTACTTATTAAGACAAAGAGTTTCCCCTGCTAAAGGCAGGATATTTTAGTTTTTGTTTTTTGTTTTTTGTTTTTTTTTTAATTTTTGAGACTTGATAAAGAGGTATACTAATAGCTTTATGTAGTCACATGAATTTAGTCCTTCTGAAGTAAAGAAAACATTAATTGAGGTTATTTTGACTTGATGGTAGTTTCTTATGTCACCTTTTTCTTCCACGGGACAAAACTCTCAGGAGACTGACAGAGAAGTCATTGTAATTGTGACCTTCTGTTGCATCAGAGAGTACAACAGTAGTTAAAAATACTTGAACAGTTGAGATAAGGGATTTCAAAATTAACAACTGTGGCTTCTGTTGCTCGTTAACATGTTTTGACAAATGTAATTTTCTGTCAGCAATAGAGTCATTAAAGCCAGTCTACATATTTTGCAAGATCTATGTTTTGCTTGCTTCTGCGAGATTAAGTCTATCCACGTCATTAGAAATAGAAGGACTTTTTGGGATGATACCTGTTTTCCGTTTTCAGAGCAAGAACTGGGCCATAACAAATTAATATCATAAGTTAGTTAATATCATACTTGACACGTGTGAAGGTATATACTGCTCCTTCAGGAAAAGAAGGTTCGGTCTCTATCATAAAATTTGGTCTGTGTTCTAAGAGGTTGGGTTTCACAATACACTTAATCGATGTCAAAAGTCTTTGCAGTCTCTAACTCCATAGCATAAATACAAACTGACTGAAGAGTGGGGATTGATGTCTGTTTAGCAATAATGGAACTTGAAAGAAACAGTTTAACACAAGTTTCTTATGAGTTTGATTTCATGCTGTTCAAACCATCTTTTTTTAGATGCTTTTTATTCTTGACCTCAAGTCTTCCTTGGCCCTCTCTCCTTAAAAATACTGCTGATTTCTAGTCTAAAGTACCTGAAAGCACATTCCCGCCCCTGCCCCCCGCTTTTAGCTCCTCTGCAGGAGTTTCCTTACCATGGAAATGAAGGTAGGAGGCCCTTGCCCTGGAGTGGGGAGGTTGGCAGTGGGCTCACTGCCATCTCCATTTCTCCATATTGGCGTAGGGTTTTGTGGCAGTCCCAGTAATTTGTAGGCTGATGCTAGTTCAGTGCCCTTCAGAGTCCTGGTCCCCAGGCACATGTCCTGGCTGCTGGCTGCCTCTGCAGCAGCATGAGCCCTGGAAGCCTGCCATGCCTTGTTTTCTTCAGAAGCAAACTCAAGCACGCCAGGAGGATGCAGGACAGATCTCCTTGTTTCTGGGTGAAACACAGACACACAATGCACAAGATCATCTTTAATTTTCCACATGCTTGAGCCTTCATGGGAATGTCACTGCCACCCAACAGATGTAACATTACAACACAGAAGAAAAAAAACAAACCAGGACAAAGAAAAAAATCCCTGTGAAAATGTGGAAGCAAATGCTGATAGTATTTTCTAGTCCAAAAATAATGCGTCTGTGGACATACTAGTCAAACCCTCAAAAATAGTTTTGTGAGAGATTGTTATGCAGCAGGGTAAGTCTAAAGGAGTTGTATCCAGTCTGAATTGTTGGATAGCTTAATGAAGGTCAGGTTTAAAAATAATTGACATGAACAATTAGATTGCAGAAATATGCAACATAGTTGGTTTTGGGTTGGGTTTTTTTTGTATCATAGCTACTGTGACTGCAAAATTAAGTTTGGACTAGCTCAGCATAGTTTGTCGTGTGTATGCATGAACAACTGATCTGTCTCAGCAGTTTCTCTAAGTGACTTCTACAAGCACAGTGTGCTCAGTGTGACTTTGAAGAGCTCAGGATTCTTGCTCCATCTGTATCTTAATGTACTGCATAAAGCATGTGCAGACTACACATACCTGTGCTGCTTTGTGCCTCTAAACATGCCAGTGCCCCAGCATTCACTGTTAGCTCTGCCACAATGGGCCCTGCTTTCTTTTAAAAATGCTTGTAGTTCCTATGGCTGTAAAATAATCTTGGAAATACAAACCCCTCCAAATTCATGGAGGGAGTCTACAGGGAGTATGAGGTAGTGCCTCTGAGAAATAAATTGCCATTAGTTTTACTCAGGTGCCTCTGGGGTCTACACTTCAACACCCACAGAATTGTCTTTTTTTAAGGTTGTCACAAAATGCAGTGCTTTGTCATAGCAAATCAGTATTGTTCTGTAGCATAGTCAGATAAGCCAGCTTGCAGTTGCTCCTTGCTTTGCCAGTTTCACTCTAGAGCAAGGCTAAACATGGTCCCATGGCTGCCCATGTGGTATTTTAGTGAACTTTTGATGGGCACCAGTCAGTAAATTGAGAATAGGTCTTGCAGGCAGCAGCCTGACAGGTCAGCTTTTGGCTGTCCCGCTCTGCTCTTAGTCTGTGTCCCTGGCTGAAACAGCCTCATATTCAGGGTTATGGTGGTCATGCTTTTAAATCTGAAAGACTCATAGGCATAAGTTATTCCTGCTTTACTAGAGCACCACAGTTACCTGAGGGGCATGTATTTCTGGGGCATAAAGCCCTGACTTTTATCTCCGGAGGAGTAAATGGGGTGTTGGTAATCACAGCAAAAAGATGTGAGGTTAGACTAAGCAAGGTTTTTGACATGTGTAGTGCTCGTTAGTATTAACAAAAGTGACTTTGTGTTCAGGCCTCACTGTTGCAGAGAAGCTGAATTTCTCTGTGTGCTCAGCAAGCCCACTGGAGTTGTGCTGAGCATGCAGCTTGCTTACATGCAATATTTTTGGGTGTTACAGATACTGTAAGTTGCTTTTAATGAACATTTTCATTGATCAAGATTGTTGCAGCATGTTCCATTTCCTAATGATGGACTGAAGTTAATTGTGCACCATCCTATTTTTAAAATTGACCTTGTTTTTTGTTTGTTTTTTTTTTAACAGGGTGGTCTGAGTGCCCAAGCTTTTGTTCGCATCGAGATAGAAGATATTAATGATAATCAACCTGTTTTTGAACAAGACATCTATGTGACAAGTATCAGCAGTCACACACAGCCAGGAACAGAAATCATCAATGTTGTTGCCACAGATAGAGATGCAGGAATATATGGTGTTGTCACATATGAGCTGGTCCCAGGAGAATTTTCTTCTTTTTTCACAGTGGATACATCCACAGGTATTGTATATGAGTCTATGGTTCAGAAGATGATAATTTTACAAGATGTGTATTTTCCTTGATGATGTCTTTTTTATTCGGAGTCATGTCATACAGCTGAAACTTAGATTCTGCTGAAAAATAATTCTAGATGAAGGTGGAGGATTTAGGTTTAACATGAAGTATTTGCATTCACTGGAATAACCAGGAGAGTGAAAAACATAGTACATGCCAGTACAATGAAGTACAAGCAGCATGCCACTTATCTGCTATTTTCAACCCTAAATCTATTCATCGTTGTAAGAAATAATCAAAGCATTAGTTTTTACAAAAATATCTTGATTTCCTGAAATGCTTAGGTCTTACTCTTGAAGAGCAATAAAACACCTACAACATGCTCATCCTTTTGTTTCATTTCTCTGTTTCTGTTCTAATCTTCCTCCCTACTGTGCTAGGATAAGTCCCCATTTGGCTGACAATGCATCACAATGTGTCTGCAGTCTTACAATGCATATTTGTCTCCTTGTTTGACTCAATGATTATCTCTGAAGCGTCTTTTTCTGCCTTTCACTTTCTGATGTGACCTCATCCTTCTGGCTTCTGGAGAGAAAAACAATTATGGCAAAAGCAGATCTATGTGAATTTTTTCAAAGACAGGTTGAATCTCACAGATTGAATTACTCTTCCTGTTGCTGCAAAGCAGCCTCTGTAGGTAGCTTTCTGACCTTAAAATAGTTGTCAACATGACCTGAAGAGCATATGAGCATTCCATCTGCAAATCTCCATGTTACCTTTCAGTGAGTGGTTGACTAAACTGAAGCTACCATTTTTCTTGAAAGCCAGATCTTGCATATGAATGTATCCTGATCAATGGATGGTCATGGCAGAAATTATTTTACACGTTTGAAGATCCTTTTGGACTGTGGTACATTTGTGTATATATTGGCTCTTTGGCATGCAAAATCTTGCAAGGTTCTATTCTTTCAAAATGGTGTCTGTTTTTACACAGTTCCCAAAATATTCTGATGAACTAAAGAAACTCATCATCTTAGGAAGTCAGTCTGCTTGTCTTGGCTATTTCAGAATTTATTTAACTGTGGGCTTTTAACTACCTGTCAAATCAGATTCTCTGGGGCATAACTGATGTCAGAAATACATAGGTCAGTCAATAATTAGGGAGCTGTATCTCCACAAGCATTTAACTGGTCATTTTAAAACTGTCCCAGCAGGCTTGTTGAAGAGAGTCCCTGTGGATCACGTTAGCAGCACTGGTTTTGCAGCAGCCCTCTGCTGCAAAGAAAGCCTTTTGAAAGGTTTCTTCCTTGGATTCTGACCTTTTGGTCTCTCTTTCCAGTTTGGCACTTTGTATAGGAAAAATGTCATGCTTAATGATGAAGACTCTATAAGCTTGTAAGTTACTATTACCTCATGATCTATCATAGTATTTTATCAAAGGCAGACCAAATTCAGGTTGAAGTTGCTTGAGGTCATTATTGCTGACATTTCATGATGAGAAAATCATGTAGGTCAGAGACACATTCCCAGCATTATAGTGCTTGGAATCTGATTGCACTTAATCACATCTCTTGGGTAATTCACAAGGTCAGACTGTGTCGAATTTTAACTTATTAATATTAATGCTGTGGGGTTTTTTTTTTCTGAATACACTTTTTCCTTTTATATTCTTCCAGATCTACTGACAGTAATGCTTATGCTCAGTCACTGGTGAACAGAATTATTTTTAAACTCTTTGGAAAAATAAACATTATAAACAAACAAACAAAAAAACCACAACAAACCAACATTAAAATTGCCAGTTTGTCACAATCTGCCAATTTGTCACAATCTTGCAAATTTTGCAATCTTTATGGATTAAATAGCTGCAAAACCTGTTCAGTATTCCGAGGGAGATAAAACAAGTGGCTCACTGTTAGGGCACAGAGATTTTGAGCTCTTCCTCCTTACCTCTTGTTATAACACTGACATTTTCCAGTGTTCATTGTGCTAAAGCTGTCTTCATATGCTCTGATATATGGCCTAATTTAGCTGTGCTTCTCTGAAGGTTATGTAAGGGACTTCATCTAGTTATGAGGGCTGCATTTTGTGAACAGAGGGCAATGGATGAGTATGTGAAAGAATGGGCATTCTCCAAGAGATGGATGCTCAAACCAGAAAGCCAAATGAGATGATATTACAGTTTGGTCTCTGTTTTTCTGATCTTGTGGGTGTGCAGTCAGTTACTGATGTGTTCTGCAGTTTTTCCAATTTACAGTATGGCATATTCTTTTTTATCTGCTCTCCTCATTATTAGAGGACCTAAATAGAGGGGCAGTGATGGTGTTGGAGTATTCTGTGGATTTGCCTTCTTGATAAGACTTATTTTTTTAATTATTAATTTTTTTGCACTGGAAGAGCATTTAAAAAGGAAAAAGGAAAATCAGTGCATTAGTAATTTTGATTTACTCTGTTCATTATAGCCCTTAGCATTATATGTGGACAATGATATTTTCAGTATTATGAGATTTAAAATAATAAGCTAACAGTTTGTCACATTACACATACATGAAAATCATATGTAAGATGATGCTGTTCTCTATGACGTAGTTTCTTTCATATGGCATCTGGATTTGAAAATTTATCTCACTGTGACTTTCTTTAGGGGTGTTTCTTGAGTGCTGCACTTAGAATACTCACTAAAAATTCACTTTTTAATTTTTGAAAGAGAAATGGATAAAACAGTAAAATAACAATTGAAACACAAATTCTTCACTGCTGTGGCTTGCTTCTGGCTCTTGCTTTGTTCAAGCTCTTAGCTTTTCAATGAACTGTGTTCACAATATCCTACCAGCTGGTCAACTCCTGAGTATATAGAATATAACAGTACTGCCTTTGATACTTGGATATTATGAGGCTGAGGCACATCCAAGCTCTTTGAAGGGGCTCCATCTTTTGTTTCAAGCACTGTGACGTGGATGTTGTATATAGATAAATTGAGTAAGAATGGGAGAGAACATCCTTTCATTGACCAGGTAGACATTCCACTGAAAAGTTTCTTTGAGTTCTAAACAAGATTTTGTTAGTTATATTTGTTTGCTGGTTTAGCTTTTAGACACTGCATTTATTGTCTGTGATATGCTCTTGTACTCATAAGTGACATTTATAGTGTTTACAGTTGCAAAAAAAGTTGAAGTGTTTTTCATTTGATTGATGCTGGATTGTCCACAAGAAAAACCACTTTAAGAACTGTGTAGCTAGAAAAATGTATGGCTAGGAAACTGTAAACCAGCTCCTCTGCTAGTTCGTGACTCTTGCTATCATTTGTTTTTAGTGTTGGTGTAAACAACATCTTGGCTTCATTATGTTGCTTTTTGTAGATATCTGATCCATGCATGATCTATGAACAGTACTCATGAATTGATTAGAACAGGGCAAGTTGAAGAGCTCTTCTGGCTAAGAAACTGTTTGAGCTATGTTTATTTATTTTCCCATTGTTACCTAACAAGCTATCTGAAAGGCAGTGTATTTATAGTTAAGGCTGAGCTGGTAATTAAAATTGTAAGTCATAGGATGCAATGATAAGTGTGGCAGAAAACCTATGCAGTGCTCAACTTCAAGACTTTGGGATTAACAACTGAATTTGTAAACGTTCATTATGTTACAAGCATTCATATTTTTCCTTCACCCAAGGGCATGTAATTAATTTTTCCATTGATCTTAGTTATGCCCTTTTTGAGAAATGGATTAAAATAAGGTTATCATCTTATTATAGCTCCGGTTCAAACCAACAAAATTAATAATAGTCCTTGAAAATTATTTTGGACCAGTGATTTCACATGTCAGTCTTCAGGTAAATTGTCTGTTCATAGTCTTAGAACAAATCCCCTAGCTAGTCACTGTGTGCAGAGAAAACTTCCATGGAGGCTAAGCAAAAGGCAGCAACCATGTGAAGGTATTTGTGATTTAAACCTAGTATGAGAAAGAGGGTAGAGAAAGTATAATTCACTGGGTATATGTTACAGAAATACAAACATTTAACTCAGCTTCTCTTTCTTTCAACTCTATAAGATATTTAGGCTTGTGTTTCTGTGATTCTTACCTATATTAGATGCCTAAAACAAAGGCTATGACCTTCCTTTTGTGTATTTTATTGAGAGTGTTTCTGTGAACCTGGTGGTTGACTCTGGCTGGATGCCAGGTGCCCACCAAAGTCACTCTATCACTCCCCTCTTCAGCTGGGCAAGGGAAGAAAATGATGATGTAAGAGGCTCATGGGTCAAGAAAAGGGCAGGGAGAGATCACTCAGCAGTTATTATCATGGGCAAAAGAGACTCAGCTTGAGGAAATGAATTTCATTTATTGCCAAGCAAATGAGAGGAGGATAATGAGAAATAAAAATGACATCGTAAAACACCTTCCCCTCACCCTCCCTTTTCCTCTGCTGAACTTCACTCACAATTTTCTCTGTCTCCTCTTGTCCCAGCAGTGCAGGGAGATGGGGATGGGGAATGGGAACTGTGCTGTTCATCACAGGTTGTCTCTGCTGCTCCTTTCTCCTCACACTCTTCCTCTGCTCCAGCGTAAGTCCTTTCAATAGGGTGCAGTCCTTCAGGAACAGAATGATCCAGTGTGGGTTTCCTGTGGGGTCACAAAACCTGCAAGCAAACCTTCACCAGCACAGGCTTCCCACAGCATCACAGCCTTCTTTAGGCATTCCCCTGCTCCAGTGTGGGGTCTTCCATGGGCTGTGGATGGATCTCTGTTGCACTGTGGACCTCCATGGGCTGCAGGGGGACAGCTGCCTCACCATGGTCTGCACCACAGTAGCCACCCTTGTAGCCCTCCCATTACCAAACCCTTGCCACATAAACCCAGTACAGTGAGGTATTTGGAGATCTCTCCGTTCGCTTGAAGATACTTGGATCAATCTTTCATTGTAAATACCTTCTGTTACTTATTTGCACCAAAAAATACATATTGAATGCAACAGACAAGCCTTGTCACAAGTGCTGATCATTAGTTGAACATTAAAAAAATTTTCAGCACAGAAGTACAGCTTCTGCAAAATGAACATTCTTTTGAGGAAATTTTGGCTTGCTAAAAAACACACTTCCTTTAAGATGCATTCTGATTTCTTTTTAACTGGAGAGCAAAGGGCATCATGTGACTAAAATGTCCTGTAAAAGATGTAGAGCAATCTAGGAGCTTAGTCTATTAGAGAAGAATAAAAGGAAGAATACACCTAAAGATTATGCAAATCTGAGAATGTAAGAAGTAACTTAATCAACCAAAGGTCAGATTTAAGTCCGTCATTGTATCACTTTAACAGTGCCTGGTAATGGGTACAAAAAGAGGAGTTAAGCATAGAGCTTATAGAGAACAGTCCCTCCACTGATATGTTTCTTGTTTTGGCAGTGTGTATTTTAGTGCTGTACTGCTTCCATTACTGTACTATGGTACCATATGTAAATGCAATTTAATGTCAAACTGACTTAAAGCAAACTTTGATTTGGTTCAGAATAGATTCATTCCAGTTAAGGATGCTGACAAATTTTGTTTTATTGAAGAAAATGGAAATGTTTTTTAACAGATGCATTCTAGGAGATTTTAATTGCATGATAAGTTTTGCTTTATTTTTATTGCAATATAGGTTGGAAAGGAATGTTGAAATACAAAAAATTTCTTGGGGGGAAAAAAGATCCAAACATTGCTGAACTGCATGTATTATACAATGTTTAATGTATAGCAGATTGTAATAGGCATCAAAGTAAAATGGGGATGCACCCTTACTAAAGAACACAAGGCCATTTTTATGATTAATGATGTTTTTGTATAGTATTGTAGGAAAAAATCGTTTATTTTTAAACTACTTCTGGCATTTTCCTACAGCATGTAGTACATTTGCTAAACATATGAAGAACTTCACATAAATAACATTTAAAATTAGGAGTGTTTTATTTTGGAACATTTTGAGGCCACTTCTGTTTTTAAACTGCAGTTTCTTCAAGTACTGTTTTTCTGATCTGTCATATGATATTGATAGCATATTCAGAATCCTGCAAATCAGATTAATATGGCTGAAACATTGGTTTAGTAGAGTAAGTTTTAACCTTTGAAAAATTTTGAGTTAAATAAAAAAGCAGAATTAATGCTCTCAGCTGAGCAATTTGTGGGTATTTACCTTAACTGAGATCTCATCTAATGCAAAGTATACCATAAAGAATGCAGGAAATAGGAAATGCAGGAATTGTCCTAGAAGCACAGAGCATTTGTTGCAGTAAGTGTGAGGGTGCAGATTTTGGCCCTGAAAGCAAGCTGTGTAGTAGAACAGCATGAAAAAATACCCATGCTGCTAGCTCTTAATGTATGTGTCTCTCTTTTAATTTTATGAATAAAATCCAATAGAATCTCCCATCTACAAAGAGAAAAATTCCTACAAGCTATGTGTCAAAAGCTCAACTGTGCAATAGTGGGGTGACGTGTTCTCGAGATTCACTGTGCATGAAGGAATGCAAAGTATTAGCAAAAATACTCTAGCCCACCCTGCTTTCTTGTAGCTAAGTCAATGTCAGATCTCAGAAACAGAAGGGTCCACCAGAAGAGACAGAGTGAACTTCCATGGCATTGCACAGGCTGATGACAAAAAAAAAGGTGAAAAGGAAAAAAATTATGCCTAAACCTCCCATTTTGGAGGAGAGGAATAGTGTGATACTTGTAGAGTGAAGTTCAGACAAGCAGTCCTTTTCTTTGCTAGAGGTTGTATGGGTCTTAGAGCACAGGATGTATTTACTGTACTTCATGTTCTCAGTTAACCTAATGAAGAAAGTGGCAGGTTGCACCAAGAGAGCAGACAGCTGTAGCACAGTGTTAGAATAAATGTAGCAGGGGAATGTGTGTAGAAGAAAGTCAGTTCATGAAGATTAAGGTGAGCATCTGGAATATTTTGTAATGCTCTTAGTGTAAGAACAGCACGTATATCTTATTTGACTTAGATCAGGCTTCATTCTATGTGTGTCCTGATATAGTGCATCTTTTGGTACAGTGCCTTCAAAGAAATATCATCCCTGGTTACCATGGCAGTCAAGTTTTGTTACCGGGTTGTGCACTGAGCTATTTTTGTATCTAGAGGCTGGCAGCTTGACTGAAAAGGTCCTTGATTAAAAACATGTTTTTGGAAAACTTGGATAAGCTAAGCAAGTAAAGGTGACCTGTTGGGATGGTGCAACAGGGCTTGTTGTGATCTGATTATTAAAACTGTAAGAAATGCCTCTGCCCGAATTAACATGCAAATGAGTCCATATGCCAAAGTCAGTAGTATGGGTTTTATTTAACAGTAAATGAGAGAAGAGAGGGAGAAAGAAAGAAACAGAAAAAGAATGGAGGGATAGAAAGGTAGTGACAGAGACAGATTAAGTAGAAAATATCACCGGTCTGTGGATCTCAGTGGTTGATCCTGTTGATCCTCTCCATCTGGGCTTCTTGGTGGTGAGGGTCCCCTGAAAAACATAGGGTCCGATGGATTAATACACATTTAAGCCAGGTGGGAATGTCCAGGTACCTCTTGGGTTGGGAGGGTGGGGAATGGAGGGGGGGAAAGTTTGACACATTCTCTTGCAACAGACTCTGGATCTGTTGCATCACTTTGCATCCTGTGCAGTGCTGTGCTGCAAGGCCTCAGGAATGAGTCTGGGGAGTGCTTTGCGGGTCTTTGATGGATTATGATACCCCCTCAGCTGCCTCTTGCGTGAATGTCCCATGGATGTAGCCTTCCTGTGGTGGGGGGGCTTTACAGCTGAGTCAATTTGTGTAAGGGAAGATGGGTGTTCAGTGCTTCTGACCAGAGGTTGTGCCACACACCCAAAACTCTCCTCTGCTCCCCTTGCTTGTGGGGGGAAGTTTGTGCAAATCTGCCCTCAGCAGATGAGCCTGTGGCCTATGGCTTCTCCCACCCAATGGAACCCATCTAGGGATGGTTTTCAGGACATCTGCTGGGTTTGGCTTTCTTGGGGATGCATTCTTGTCCCTCAGCCTTGTTTGCCTTTCCTAGACCTGAAATGATTGAACAATCGTGTCACCTTTATCTTATCTCAAGTTCCCTTTGGTGGCTTAATTCACAGTCCAAAGTTCCAGTCCAGGAGGCATCTTCAGAGAGGGGTGGACTTCGTTGGTCACAGCTTAATGGGCAAAAGTCCTTCATAACAGTGTTTAAGCCATGAACCGTAACATTTCAGTCTCTGACAGTTATTAGTGAGTTCTTGGCAGAGTATTTTCATGGTTACCATCAAGAATGCAGCGACGCTAAAAAAAAGGTGTATTTTAACTACAGGTAAGATGCTAAAACTGGAACCTGTATGCGGTGCTAAGACTAGAGCATAGGCAATGTGTTGGATAAACTTAAATAGAAATGTCAGGCAGAAACACTATCATTCTTCCTTAAAAAAATGCTAGTTTTAATGTTCAGGCAAAATGCAGAGCTCCTAACTGCATCCAGCTTCTGGAGGGTCACCCTGTCTATCCTCATCTTGAAGTTGTTTCTGACACACAAAAAGCAAAGCTGTCCATGCATCTCTGCACTGGAAAGCTGCTGTGCTAAGATGGGTGCTGTGGGCAGATCAGTGGGTCAGCTGTGACCTGCACAGTATTGAACAGCGGTCCGGTGGCCAGCTTTGAAGGTGAACTGGGGTGATGAAGCATATGTACCTTTTTGCCATCTGCTTGTTGTCTGAGCTGTGTCAGGTCATGCCAGCTGGTCCATCCTAGAATATTTGCTGAAGAAATACTGCTGTCATTTAAAGTTAGACAGTATTTGGTTTTGAGGTGTTAGGTAACTGTTGATAATCATTGATTTTATTCCTCTTGCCATGGTTTTTTATTTCACGAACAATGAGAAAATATTAAAAGCTATTAAAATGAGTACACATACCTGTGCAATCCAGACTTTGTTACTGATTTTTATCTTTGCCTTTGCAGCACTTGACTAGTGGAAAACATTTTGTTTACCTACAAATGGCTTTAGATGTAGGGCTGATTTTTGCTTTGCTTGTGTGAGAACCCTGTGCAAAAGCAGATAGGTTTTCAAGGTGCTCAGCTGGAGGTATGGGTGGAAATTCTATTGGGTTAACCAGTATGATTTTTTCACATATAAAAAGTTCTTTTGGTGAGTGAACCTATTTGGTGCTGTATGCTGTTGTAAGATTAGGACAGAACACAGGATCATGAACATAATTAAAAATACATTTTTAAAAGAATCATTATATGTGGATTCCTGATTCCTTCCTTTAACTGTTGAGAAACAGCATTTAGCAGTTAAACTACTTGAGGAATAGGGTGCACGTCCACAAAAATAAGAACAGCAAAATCCCATGATAAATTTTGTCATTGCTAGGGGATGGTGGGTGATGCAGAGTCCTGTCCTTCATTAGTGCATTTGCATTTTCTGAGCACATACTGGCTTCATTTATCTGTCATTGTTGGTAGGCACAAAGTGAAGAGCAGGACTGCTTGGAAGTTTATGCCCTACTGTATACAGTGAATGAGGGAGTGTGAAAGGGTTGGAAGTCATGATTTTACCCTCCAGTACTACTTCTCACCATACATTCAGTCCTCCAAACCATTGTAACAATTTCTTCTATCCTGTAAGCACAGATTGTTCTGCAGCAATATGTCTGTAAATTCCAGCACGGCTGTGGTGTGCTAACCTGCCTTGCAGCAGAGCTGTTCCCAAACTGGAATGTGCAGTGGCAGTTGCTAACATGCATCCAGCATTGCAGGTTCTGTCTAAAATATGTATCCAGATCACACCCAGGCAGTCTGTATGTCATGCTTTTGATTTATAAAGGTTGGAATCTGCAATCAGTTACGCCCATGCAGATCTCATCAAGAAAATGAGATTGCCAAGGTGTGAATGAGGCTGGATATTAATGCTTCATCTGGTGTGTAATTATAGGATTGTTCACCTGTGAAGCAGAATTGATTCTAGCTCTCTCTCATGCAGAATAAGGAATTAACCAGAGGTAAAATCTTCAAAGTACTGCAGTAATATAAATAATAAATTTGAAAGATGGGAATTAAATGTTTTTAAAGGCAGCAGATAAGACTATTCATTTATATGGGGAGTCAAGCTGTAAGAAAGGTGGCATTTTTCACAGTGACTTCTTAAAGGGGACCCACACTTGTGTCTGTGTGGTCCCCTGCAGGGAGCTTTGGTAAAACGCTCCTTGTAGAGAAGCTGTCTCCTTATTCCCTTTCCATTGCCAGTGTTTATAGAAACTGTTTTTCATGATGGAAGAATATATTCTGTACCACAGCAACCTAATTGTCTTTTAAGTTCTCTGAAGCTGTGAATTACAGGCTGCAAATGATTGTGGTAATAACAATAATAAGCCCCTATCCTAATCATGGAATTGGGAAGAAAGGAAAACCATGATTTGTCTTCGGCCTGTTATTTAGCCAGATATGCCTCTGCTGAGTTTCACACACTGAACCTGTGACTTTGACAGTTCCCTGCAGTTACCCTGTGTTTCTGCCTTTGCAGCCTAGGACTCGGGCATCTGTACCCTGCTTCAGCAGATCAAAGGCACCCAGCCAGCCTGCTCTGAGGTGTGCTGGCAGCTGCTTTTGGCCCAAGAAGTCCTGACTGTCCATTTTAGTCAGTCTGCTGTTTCACCTAACCATAAAGTGGAATCCCGGATGCTACTTACTTCTATGGCTTCTTTCCTGTCCTGTGGTACCATAGTAGGGCCTAATGAGGCGTGTCCACCGGCATATGGCAGAGCTGTCTCAAATGTCTGTAGAGATTGTATATCACCAGATGCACAGCTAATGCCCAGTCCTACAAATGCTGAAAGAAACTGAATGTATATGATTAGAAGTCAAAATTGGTTATTAAATTTCTGCATGCTACAGTTTTGGAGGTTGGAGGGAACCATATCGGAAGCACATACTTTTTATTTGGAATCTGCCATTGTTCTTAGGGTGCCCATGATCCTGCAAAAGAGAGTGGAGTTAGCAAGATGTACTTGACTATTCCCTTTTTTCCTTATGACACAGCAAAAGAATGAAGAAAAAAAGCAAAATCTTTTATTAATTTTCTTTTTGCTTTACATAGCTGAACTGGCATGGAGTGTGCTGCAGTCTATCTAGGTCAGCAGAGAAAGAGTTTTGGTTCTGAAATATTTCTGTTCCACTGGGTCTTCTGACTTCCTGGAATGGAGCACTGTTTGCTCCACCCTTTGCTAAAGGATGTTCTGATGTTTTAAAGCAGTTCTTTACTTACTGCTCTGAGAGTAAGATTTTCAATTTGGTGCTTTTCTGTGGAAGTTTTTCAGTTCATCATATATCTCTTGAGGTATCCAGAATGAGAACAAGATATTTTTGTCCTTGTCAATAGAAAAATACCCAATTGGTCATGTTGGTAACATACAGTCCATTTGATTCATTTGATTTAGTTTAATTTGACAGAGATGGTGTTCAAAATCCATGTGTATATGTTTAACTTTTGGGGAAAAAGGTTTAACCCCCTTTTTCCTTCAGGCTACAGTTGCTCAGATTACCTCAGGAAATGCCAAAAGTTTATGTCCTTGAAGGACTACTTTTTCAAGCTGCTTAAGTAATCATAAAACTCAACCATCAGAAGACACACACAAAAAAAAGTAAAAAGCCAAAATAAGGTTGATTCTTAGAATTGCTTCAGTTGTTAGCATAGGATCTGGATCAGTAATGAATTCTGATTTGATCTGTATCATTGTTGTGCTTTTAGTGTTGTTTGTCACACTGGAATAAGTATTCCTTTTTTGTTAGTGAAAAGCATTCTTCCTTCATCCTGAAGGTCCTTTTAATGCATTTTAAACATGTCAAGACACAGTTTATTATAATCTCCTGGCAGTATATTTGGAAAGTATACTGCATGCACATTTAAATATTTATAAGGATTTTATGTATTTTCCATTATTCTGCTTAAAAATGCATTGTAGAAAATTAGTGTTGTGGCCTCACTATTTTGACAAAATATATTGTCATTGAATCATGCACTGATTCTGCTAAGATACTTGGAGTTAATTCTAGTTTTACCCTGTCTAACATCTAAATGTCCAACTTGAGTGGCAAATATCATCCCTACTAAACTTGTCTTGAGAGCCAGAAAATTTTAAAAAGTAGCTCAAAGTTTAAAATTTTTGTTTCACTGAGCTGCCAGAGGTTTGGGGTCTTTACCAGCTTCTACAAAAAGCGAGGTGATTTCTAAAAAATAGCTGTTGGTATGTAGAAGGTTGTCCCTATTAATTGAATCACTCGAGTTTACTGCAGCTTTACTACTTAGCTCATTGTGATTTTAGCTTTTAGTGTATATTTAGTTAAACTCACTCATTACTAACAAAAATTTTCTTGCATTTGGTCACTTTTCATTTTTGTGTCGAAAAATTTACTTCACAAATAGTTCTCGGAATGTTGTGAAATCTGCGACCACTAAAGGGTCTTAAAATATTGATGGATTTTTGTCACCTCAGAATAAGTGAAAGTGTTCCTCCTGCTCAGTGATAGCGAAGATGTTGGAAAGGATAAGACAGACCAATATTAATGCTCCCTAGGACATAAGTACATTTACTTATTCTGTCTTTTGCCCAGCTGAAAGCACTTGGTCTTCCGGTGTGCCTCATGTTATAATTTAGTTATAAAATTTATGAAGAAGGCACTGTGATGTGTTGTATTGCTTTGTGATCCAGTGTTTACCCCTACATTTTTAAGTATTTATGTTCACTTCATCTAGACCAGAAATTTCAGAATGCTCTTGGAGCTAATGATTTGTTTATGTGTTTATATCTTAATTTATAAACCCTTAATTTTCTTTCAAAGGACAGCATATGGCTATCTCATATGACAATTAACAAGTATTGGTTTAGGATAATTGCTGTAGACCATTTTGAACATCTCATAGAGAGCTATGGTTTGGATGTCATTCTCATTGCTGAGACTGAAATGTTCATTCAAGCAAAGCTTTTTTAAAGTTCATACAAGCTTTTACTGTAGAAGAAGATGGGACATGATCCCTGCCATGTTCCTTCTTTTTACCCATGCTACCATCTTAGGTAGTAATAGCTAGGTATGGATTTATATAGTTATATAGAGAATATTTGAAAGTTGGGCCTAAGTATCTGATAATACTAAATACTTAATTTAGCAGCCAGAAGAGCATGTATTTGGAGACAGCTAGTCTCATTCATCACAGTTAAAGGATGAAAATGTATTTATCTTGAGGAATTCACATCCAAAATGCTCTATTTTGGGACAGAGCATTGTATTTCCTTTTCAAAAAATTACTTCATACAGTTTATAAAATGCAATTGTTAGCAGCTTCAATAGACCTTAGAATTCATTATTAAAGGCTGTTTTGACAGAAACTTGTGGTCAGACAGCAGGTGATTGCTTCCAAGATACTCTCCACAGAGCCCACTGCTCCTAAGATTTTTATTTTGGGGCTTTGACTCCGTTTGTGTGGATGTTTTAGTTCAAGAGTTACTTAAACAGAATGTCTGTGCAGCCTTCTTGAAATAATGTCAACTTTACCATTTGCAAAGATAAATTAATCTTTTGTAATAATAAAATACTTTTTTCCCCATTATGCATTTCCAAATTGTTACAGACTAGTACTAGTAAAAATTAACATTGCTAAAGATTTAGCTGAATCCATGTTTCTAAAATCAGAACTATGGACACAGTGTTTTGACGTGGAACTTTGCTGCATTTCACTGGCTTTGTGAGTGGTAAAGACAATATAATTTGAAAAGAACCTGGCTCTCAAATAATGAACTGGGAGTGCTGATTTTTGTCCACATTGTCCGGCATTCTCTTAGAGTAGCAAAGCTTGTTGAAAGTGTTTTGACAGCCTGCTGAATTTTATGTTATGTCAGTGCTTTTTTATTTCTGTGTCCTTTCAGGAATTATTTACCTGACCTCAGGTCTTGGCCACCTGGCACGTTCTGCACTCTTTCTAGCTGTTTCTGCACGGGATGGGGGTGGCCTTGCCTCTGCAACCAATGCAGCTGTCACAGTCAACATCCTTCAGACTATTTTGGCCCCTGCCATATTTGAGAGATCCCGATACACTTTTTCTGTTCCAGAAGATGCACCTGAAGACAGCCTGATTGGCACTGTGAAGGCCAGAGAGCCTCCAGGTGAGTTGCAAGCTCAGTCAAAGATTGCATTGCATTTTTGTTGTGACCATTAACTGGAAGTAGCTATAGATGATTTTTTCCCCCCTAGACTTTTGTTGTTATTTGTTCAGTCTGTCAAGCATTAAATAGAATTTACTACTGGTATTTGCAGCAACTGGTGTAACCACTGGTTTATCAGGATGCTCTTCAGAGCAATTGGAGATTATTCTTGGTGGTCAATGGAGATTGGCAATGGTCTCCATTTTTTTCCAGGTGGATTTCTATAATTGTAAATGGGGATATGGTAAGCATGCTGTGAAAGTGTAATGAAGTGTGATGGTCTGGCTCGTTTTAAAGCATTAGCCATGCAAGGTGAATCTCAGTGTGATACTCATGATCAGAGAGTATTCAGAAGTTTCAGGGGGTCTATATGAAGTGTTTTTGACCATCCCTCAAAAAAACAAACCAAAACCAACCGAACAAAATCCCACACTGCCTCAAATGGAGAAGTCCAGGAGAATGTTTGTGGGACCTTTTGAAAATATATTTAATCCATCTGTTTTTGTTATCATTCATAAGGGAAAATGGGTTAGATCCTGACAGTTTTTGGTCATAAAAGGCCCTGTCCTGAGACCCATGTGTATTTGGATCCTATGCAGAGCAGTGGGAGCTGTGAGTCCACATACCAGCTTGATGATGGATCTGTAAATTTAAAGTAGAAGATGACAAGTTTTCATGTAAGTTTGATTAGTCAGGTTCTCCCATTTCCTTCTTTTGGAAAGGACAGTTCTCAGGGTGGAGGTAGCACCTGCAGGATGGCCTTGGTAGTAAGCCTGACTCCTTAGACAGATTTTGCTTCAGGTAGTATCTAATGTATAAATGTTGTAACAATGGTCACCCATGAACAATAAGTTGATTAAAATGCATTATTTTCAGAGAACTGCCACCTGTTTCATTTCTTGCTATAGTGAATACCTGTGTGTAGTGAAATTGCTCCCACAAGATCAATTTATAGGAGTGTTTTTTCTATATTTTAGATCAGGGAAAAACAAGCGGCTATTATATGATTTTCTCTATAGAGCTTTATAATAGAGTGTGATGAAAATCAAACCGTGCAGAAATGGACAAACTATATACATTCATATTTTACTGAAGGGCTCCAGGGATGGGAAGAAGGAAGCATAAAAAGCCCAAGAATGTCAAACATCTGTGTAGCCTACATTTATTCCATTGAATTTAACAGCATGCATTGTTCACACATGTTCTTGCCAATGTTTATGTTATCACTTCCATATTTTACTTTTTGACATTTTTTGTTGTTGTTTCCATTTCTAGATTCGTTAGAAGTGGTTTCTTACAGAATTTCCTCCGGTGATCCACATGGGAAGTTCTCTATTGACCCCCAGTTTGGCATTATCCGCACCAAAAAGCAGCTTGACCACGAAGCTCAGTCTGTTGTGGTGCTCACTGTTCAGTCACAGCTGGGTAACTCTCCAGTCTACAGTAGCACTCAAGTCAACATAACTGTGACAGACATTAATGACAACCCTCCAGTATTTCTTACCAAGTCTGATAAGGTAGCTGTCTCACATACCCAGCCTCCTGGCACTGCTGTCTACGTTGCTCATGCTGAAGACAAAGACAGTGGCCTGAATGGGGCAATCAAATACAGTATTGCAAGCAAGCAGTCAAATGCATTTAGCATTGATCCCAATCTTGGAGTGGTGAACCTTACCAGAACAGTGTTTGCGGAAAAGCAGCAGGAATATACTCTACACATAGCAGCTGAAGACTGTGGAAGTCCTCCTCTGACTTCTTTGCTGATGCTAACAGTGGTTATTGAAGAGCAGAAGATGGGCCCTACTTTGGCTTTTCAAAACTTGGTGTATCAAGTAGAAATCAGTGAAGCTACCTCTCCAGGTGCCCAAATCCTTCAGGTTCAAGCCCACTCACTTGATCCACACCGTGTTACCTCCAATTTGATGTATTCCTTAGAGCCTAGCATTGATTCTGTTGCATTTGGAATCAGCTCTGATACCGGATGGATTTATCTTCAGAAATATTTGAACTACGAATGTGCACAGATGCTAAGTTTTAGAGCCTTGGTCAGCACCTCTGAGGATGAAAACCTTAGGCAAAATGCAAGTACATCTATAATAGTTAATGTTCTGGATGAAAATGATAATTCTCCCATGTTTATGCGCGAGAGCTACTTCTTTGAAATTGAGGAAAATCCAATTCCCAGGGGTGTGGTTGGCACGATAACAGCTGATGACAAAGACTCGGGAAGAAATGGACAGCTTTCCTATTTCCTCTTGTCTGATGGAAAGTATTTCAAGATGAATTCCAACACAGGTAGCATTTTATGATTTGTAATCTGCCTAATACTGCTTTTGGAAAGCAGCCTTCCCTAAGGGTATGAAAGTAAAGTATAAAGCTTTCAGGAACTGCTGTGAATCTTATGGGTTGATATGCAAATATTTGAACTCAGAGCTTCACAATTTGGGGTAACCCAGTACATTTTCATGAAGAATGAACTATCCCTTAGGATTTGATTTTTTTCATGACTTTGTTCAGGTCACTTGGTCATAAGTTTCAGTGTTTGACAGCAACAAATTAAAAGGAAAAGTTTTAAGTTATGGCTTTAATAGTTCATATGAGGAATTTAATTGCCTATGCTCAAGTAGAGTGGAAAAGTACAGGTCAGCCATAAGTAACTATAAAGGTACTTACGAAATTAGAGTGATTTAAAATGTTTGTGAACACTTCTGTAGCTTGTATCAAAACTGAGTTAATGTTGTATGTGGCATCAAAGAAGTCAGATTGACTGAGAGAAATTTTTCACAGCACAGGGTGTACTCTGCAGGGAGTCCCAAATGCCTTGAGTAATAGGGCTTAAGTCTACACAGTGTAAAGACACAGACCACAGTATAGAGAACCTAAAGGAAGGGATCCTTCAAGAGACACAGGCACTGTAAATAATCCAGTTCAGCAAAATTATATGCAGTGAGCAAAGATCTGCTGTTTAAAATTCCTATTTCCAGATGTCCAGTCATCATGGGGACTGAGCAGGCTTTCCCAGAATTTCTCTGTATGAATCTCAAAATAAAATTGATGTTTCAAAGCAGGTCCCTTTTGGGTACATTTATGGAAGTTAACAGACAAGCAGAGTACTAGGAGTTAACCAGGACGATCTTAAAATACCATGTGTTTATCTGTGTAAAGGGCTTTGGTCAACCACAAATCTACAGCTTTATTGGGTGTGGTTGAGCAGATGGAGAGAAGGTTGGCCGGATTTATTTGCTGGGTTTACCAGAATGTATGGGAGATATAAAAGGGCTCCTGGTTAATGTACATAATTAATAAAGGCCACTTGTCAGCAGTTAAACCCCTGTGCTCATGTCTTATCTGTCCTGAAGTGTGGTGAAGGGCACATCGGTTTCTTTGGAAGGTCAGTGCATTGGTTGGTGCAGTTGTGTACCTTTGCTCCAGGGCATCCAGTGTGCAGTAAAAGATGCAGTACGGTACTAAAGTACATGTGCAAACTGGGATTGACAGAATGTTTTACATAATGGAATTTGGAAAGCCGAGAGTTTAATGGCAGGGGTATCGGAGGGTATGTGTCATTATTTCCCATTAAATTAAAAGTAGTAAAGATGAGTGCTAGCATACAGTAAATGCCTAACTCCATTTCTCCTCCCTTTTCCTTGGCCATCAGGTGAAATCATAAACTGGGTTGCGCTAGACCGTGAGGAGCAGGCTCACCACGAGCTGCGGGTGCTGGTGACGGACGCGGGCTGGCCCCGGCGCAGCGCCACGGCCGCCGTGCACATCGCCCTGCGCGACCGCAACGACAACGCGCCGCGCTTCCCGCAGGGGGCGCTGCGCCGCCAGGTGGGGCCGCGCCGGGGCGCACAAAGGGCACAAAGGGCTCACAGCCCAGAGCGCGCGCACAAAGGGCACAAAGGGCTCACAGCCCAGAGCGCGCGCACAAAGGGCACAAAGGGCTCACAGCCCAGAGCGCGCGCACAAAGGGCACAAAGGGCTCACAGCCCAGAGCGCGCGCACAAAGGGCACAAAGGGCTCACAGCCCAGAGCGCGCGCACAAAGGGCACAAAGGGCTCACAGCCCAGAGCGCGCGCACAAAGGGCACAAAGGGCTCACAGCCCAGAGCGCGCGCACAAAGGGCACAAAGGGCTCACAGCCCAGAGCGCGCGCACAAAGGGCACAAAGGGCTCACAGCCCAGAGCGCGCGCACAAAGGGCACAAAGGGCTCACAGCCCAGAGCGCGCGCACAAAGGGCACAAAGGGCTCACAGCCCAGAGCGCGCGCACAAAGGGCACAAAGGGCTCACAGCCCAGAGCGCGCGCACAAAGGGCACAAAGGGCTCACAGCCCAGAGCGCGCGCACAAAGGGCACAAAGGGCTCACAGCCCAGAGCGCGCGCACAAAGGGCACAAAGGGCTCACAGCCCAGAGCGCGCGCACAAAGGGCACAAAGGGCTCACAGCCCAGAGCGCGCGCACAAAGGGCACAAAGGGCTCACAGCCCAGAGCGCGCGCACAAAGGGCACAAAGGGCTCACAGCCCAGAGCGCGCGCACAAAGGGCACAAAGGGCTCACAGCCCAGAGCGCGCGCACAAAGGGCACAAAGGGCTCACAGCCCAGAGCGCGCGCACAAAGGGCACAAAGGGCTCACAGCCCAGAGCGCGCGCACAAAGGGCACAAAGGGCTCACAGCCCAGAGCGCGCGCACAAAGGGCACAAAGGGCTCACAGCCCAGAGCGCGCGCACAAAGGGCACAAAGGGCACACATCCCCGAGCGCGCACACAGCGCGCAAAGGGCACAGAGCCCAGAGCGCGCACACCGAGCACACAGCCAGAGCGCG
>VZRZ01000492.1:244102-357893 GCA_013398175.1 Climacteris rufus | reverse complement strand
GCACACAGCCCAGAGCGCGCACGCCCAGCGCCGCCTTGTGGCGGAGCCGCGGCACGGGCGCGATGGGGAGGGAACCTACCAAAGCGTGGCACTTCACCGCCTCGCACGCTGCCAGATGTAGAGGATAACACGTGTAGAGTTTTATTTGTGTGTGCAGTGGGATCTCTCTTAATTTACGACCTCCGAGTTTGCCATGCTAAAGGTGTTAGTGTTAACAGTCTATGCAGACCGTGGCAGAGGATTGCTAGAACTCTTGTAATGTAACCATCTCCTGGAATGCTCATGAGCAAAAATATTACTGAAATGGGAAAGAGAACAGAAGCTAAACTCTTATGTCATGGCAAGGGATTTATTTTAAGACTCACTTTATCCATGTGTATTTGCAAATTATTTGTAAACTTCTTGGTGACAGGTTTTGGAAGGGCAACCATCAGGGACACTTATTACAACCATCTTTGCAAAAGACTTCGATTCTGGAAACAACAGTGTTGTGTTATATTCAATACAATCAGGTAAGAATCGAAAGTGTTATTAATAAGAAAAGATACATTAAAATAACTAGAATTTTAGAGAAGCTGTGTATACATACAAGATTTTCTGTTTATTTTATATCTGGGAGAATAAAGCTGCCTGTGTAAATAGGAATCAGGACCATCATGTGTCTTATGAAGTATCTAAGGAGGTGCAAGCAGTTGCCTCCCACCCCTCTCTGCCCCATCTTTCCAGGGGTTTGGTTGCTTCTGTGGCTGGCCAGAGTGTGTTCAAACAGCACTCAGAAAATATTAGGACCATGATCTTGTACTTTACACTTTAGTGTTTCAGTCAGTTGTTTAACATCTTAAAGGTGAAATGATCTCCCTTTTCCCATGACCAATTGAAAATTTTCCTGCTAGAATAACAGTTTGTGACAATCTGAGACAGGGAACAGAGAGATCAGCAGATAATCTGGGTAAACAATGAGGTTTGTGGTTTTTAGTTCATGTTTCACCCGTTGTTTAGCACTGTGTTAACCTGACATAGCATGGCCACTTAAATACACTTCACTTTAGTTTTTCTCATAATTCTTACATGTAGTAGTTCATCTCTGGGGTAAGCTATAGGAGCCAATTGTGTTTGCAGTGAAATTAATAACAGAGCAGTCCTAAATTAGAACATAAGTGGGACTGGGGCATTAATACTGGTAAGAGGCAGAGATGTGATGTCTGGTTTTGCTGCCTACCACTTGCTACGCTTTCATAAAAGTGAGAACTCCATTTGTAAACAGGCAGGAAAACAGGTCTGTTCCTCCTGCTTTCCTTCACTATTGGTTCAAAACAGTAAGAGCTACCAGGAACAGAACTATTTATTTTTTGTTTGACACCTGTTCCATTCTACCAGCTTAATGTAATCAATATTTTTCAAGTTTGAGATTTGTAATCTGTGGTAATTTGCATGTAGACCTTACTGTTTCATCAGAGCAAGAAAACATTATTCCCTTAATTTGGATACAAACGACTGCCTATTCCAGAGGGAATTGGAGGGTATCTTAGACTTCTGCATTGTGAATAAGAATATTTTGCACAAAAATATCCCCCTTGTGAAAAAGGGAATGAGTAGTATGCAATCCTTTGTTTGAAGGGTGATGGCCAGGCAATGCAGGAAGTGGTTTGTTTTTTTTTCTCTGGCTCTTCACATGTATCTAACTATATCCCCTTCCTTCAAAGAGCATATTGGATTTTCTTACTGACTTCACTGTAGAGCCCCAGAGGGGAGTAAGTAAGAGTTCAAATTATAAAAATGACTAGCAACACAAAATATGACTGGTCTTGCAAAAGCTGTCTCTAGAAGGAACAAAAGGATAAAAACAGCAGCAAAACCCCCCTGCAAAATGTAAAAAGCATTAAAAAATCCCTCCCGGCCTTGGAACTAGATATTTTCCTGATAAACAAATCCAGAAACAGCTGAGTTTCTCTGATACTAATTTTTGTTGTTGTTGTTAGTTGGCTCACAGCCTTTAACATCTGGTCTTCTGTTTCATGGTGAAGTTTTTTTCTGGTTTATATTTGAAACAGTATTTTCTCTTTCTGGTACATTGTTCAGTACTTAAATATGAAGAAGAAATATGATCTGATTTACAGCCATATTTGTTAAACAGAAAGACAGCAGGTTAATTGGAGAACTACATGCAGACCAGTGCTTTTTTTCTACAGTCGTGGGACTGCTACAAGATGAAGAGCTGCAAGTGTCAGTGTCATCTATTAAGCTTGTAAATGTTGCTGGGCAATTTTCAGTGTTCTTGAGATCTTAAAGAAATGTCATGATAGCAGCAATATATTAAGCTATGCAGGGAGGTTGATGACAAAAGCCACCATATTACATAAGAAAAAATCTGTAAGAACTATGAAGTTTACACACCAGGTGAATTTTAGGCTACAGGGAAGTGTTTCCTTCAAAATGCCCCTCCCTCTTCCCAGAAAAATCAAAACAAATCGTCCTTCAACATCTATGTGTAGGGAAGTGGGTGGTTATATGACCTCACCTGCAGTTTTGTGTTATCACTGAAAGAGTAATCCAGTTCAGAGGGAGGTGAATCCCAGCTTTGTGTACTATTCCTTAGTGATACTGGCAGTTGGAAAGTGATTTGCCTGGCATTCTTTATGACTGTCAATAGGATATAGTGTGGCATTTATAACAAAAATCAGTGTGTATTTATAGTGCATCTTAAACTGCTGCTTTGTGTGTTAAGACTAGCATTGACAGAGGCTTTTGCAGTTGTATTTGGACCAATTATGTGAGCACAACATTAGCACTTGACCACACAAGTGCTAAGAGAAGCCAAATTACACTGCTAACACACATGAATTGGCAGGTGTTTTACGTATGTCTGTGAAGAAGTACTTGTTCTCCAGAATGAATTGCAAGCAGCGTGCAGGGAGCATTCCTAGATTTGCAGACTGCTGCATTTCTGCAGAAGCCCCCTCATGTTCAGGTTCTTCAGGAGCCATGGCGTTGCCTTCCTCTTTCCTGTTAAGAGAAACGACGTTTTGGTCATCTCAAAGAACTAGATGATCAGGTCACCAAGTATTTTAACACCTAGGAAAGACACAGTTCTTCAGGAAATTAAGTGAAAATATATAGCTAACTATCACTGCGTGCTGAGGTCACTAATATCTGAGAGATCTACAGTGTTACTTTGTGTCTGCTTTCTGGGCCATTTTGTCTGAATGCCACTCTCTGGGAGGCCTGAATGTTCTGCTGAAGTTCCCAGTAACGCATTGCCTGGTGTTTCCCTGGCCACCGTTTTTTTTTATTCCAAACTACAGTTTCTGTGATCATGTTTGAGAGCACAGAGCTGAGAGAGTGTCTGAGTTTTGGAGAACCTCATGTAAATGAAAGCCTGGCCAACAGGTTGGACAAGGCAGAGGTGAAAAATTTAATTGTAAGAACATATCCATTTATTGGCAGATTACTTTTGCAAGCACAAGAAGAGTCTGGGGCCATTAGAGTGTCATTATTGAGAGATTTAGTTTTTTTCTGTTCCATGCTTCATCTGCTCCTTTCACTTTCTGTATTTCTTATCCATTTCTCCTATGCTTTCTTCCTCTTCTCCTCATATACAGAAGGACATATTTAGGGTACATGATATATGTAACAGATGCATAATTCAGGTGGCTTACAGAGATGAAAGCTGAGGAAATGTTTCTGGAAATGCAGCAAGTGTGAGCTTTTAGAGCAATGACTGACATGCTCTATGAGTATAAAACTTTTTGTGAGTGTAAAATTTTTTTCTGATTTACAATCAAATGGCTAGACTTTGAAATTTCCCATTAACAAATTCTAAAAATAGACTGACAAAAATAGTTCTAACTCTTTACAGTGTGGTATCAGATGAAAAAAATGAAAATGTGAGACATTTACAAAATGGAAGTTCCAAGGCGTTTTGTTTCTATACAATGTCTCTTTCCAATATTATGAGACTTTTTTGTTACTTTTATTGCCACCAAAATATGCACAAAACTGACTGCTTCATGTAATATTTGGGTTTTAGTGGAACTCTAAGTATAATTTTTAGCAAAATACTGAAAATATATGCATGCAAGTCATATTGTGTTCTGTTTTTCCTATCTCCTGTGCCCTTTGCTTAGCTGGGATTCTGTGTCATGAAACATTATATGGAATAAAACAGCATATCTGAGACTGTAGACATGCTGTTGGGCCCTATACCAGGGAAGTAAACCAAAAGCTGTTTATGAAAACAGTAATATAGAGCATTAATATTTCAAAACTATCATGAAAAATGCGAAATGCAAGACTGTCTCGTTCAGTATAATTGTCTCTACATATTGTTTCCTTTTGTTGGCAATTTCCTTGTAGTGTTCCAGACAGCAGATTCAGCCCAGAAGGGTGTCATGGAGAATTAGGAACCTATAGTCAGGCAAAAATAGCAGAACAGTATTGAAAAAAACTTCTATTTGTTGGTTGAGAAAACCCAGTTTTAACTGGTTTAACTGTTTTGTAAGTTTTTTTAATTTTACAGCTGCAAATATTTTATAGTTTCAGATTATGTGGTTGGATACAAAAATGAACATCTATATGTACAGCTAACTAATTTGAATGTGCAGATTTGGAGAACATAAACAGCTTCATGCTCACTTAGGTGCCTATGGAAATATAGTTCTTTATGGGTGTTTTGTGTACTACATCTGCACTGAATTTATTTTTACCACAATTGCTTACTATAATAGCAGCTGTTATGCTGCGTGACTTTATTTAACCCACTAGCACACCTTATTAAAAATTCATATAACAGAAAGCTGTTTGCGTAGTATTTTAAGAGAGAAGTACTTACAACAATTGTGATTTTTCTCAATTTTTGGTAATGTATACACAGCAAAAGATACTTTCCCATTTTACTAAAATTTGAGAGTAATTTGTATTCTATTTCTTGAAAATGGGGGAGGTGTGTGTCAGTCTCTTTTCCCAGGGGAGGTTTAGGTTAGATATTAGGAAAATTTTCTTTACTTAATGTGTTGTCAAGCACTGGAACAGGCTGCCCAGGGAGGTGGTCAAGTCACCATCCCTGAAGGTATTTAAAAGCATGTAGATGTGGTACTCAGGGACATGGTTTAGTGGACTTGGCAGTGTTAGGTTAAAGGTTCCACTTCATGATCTTAAGAGACTTTTCCAACCTAAATGATTCTATAATTCTAAGTCACAAAGAGCTATTTACTCATCTGTAGTAGAATAATTCTTTGCAACTCTAGAATAAATGTAATATGATGCAGCTGCAAGTAGTAATTTCAATTAAAATTTGCTTGTTATTTCACCAGTCCTCAATGAAAGATAAAAGCATAGTTTCCAATATTCACACGTTGTTCTGCAACAGCTTACTGTAAGATTTTAACTACCCCAGTTAGCTCCTGGCACAGAGCACAAGCAGAGCAGGTGGCATCACTGCAGTCACAGTGTATCGTAGGGCTCGACAGGGCTCTTTGCTGACCCCATAATCTGCGAGTCACAGGAGCCTGCTGTGGAGCCAGGTATTTGACCCTTCATATCAGTTCAGAGACTAAGACTTAATTCTTTCTCTGGCCCTGCCTGCCAAGGTTGGAAATAGAAGGACCAGTCCTGGGGTATCTGTTGCCCTCCTGATGCACACACCATTGGTGTGAGTAACGTTGGTACAAAATTGGGCAGTTGCAGTACTCCATGGCATTTCTCTCTGTGGCTTTCTAAATAAGTGGCTTGTAATAACTATGTACTCAATGAAAGAAGAAAAGGTGAACCAAACAAGTCAGAGAGATCCAGATGAGTGCAGCAGGTTCCTTTCCTTTGGATTCTGCTCTTTTTCACTGTTCTTTACAATGTTCAGTACTATGGAGGAAAGCTGAATTGATTTGCAATAACACGTATCCATTTCTACCCCATAGAAGAAGATATAGGATACTTCCAGATTGATGCTGTCAGTGGTGAGTTAAGAACAACCCGGCCTCTGTCACATGCTGAGAGATCAGACTATAGAGTGATGGTCACAGCCAAGGACCAGGGGATGCCTTCACTTCAAGGACATGCTGCTGTTTACATCCAGGTACTTATTTACATTGTACAGATAGAACTGTTAGCTAAGTGCTTAGTTTCCTTGAAAAAAAACAGTTGTGGAAGAAGGTAAGGAAATAAACTGAAGAAAGGAAGAAGTTCAAAAATTGTAAGCACATTGTCTTATGGTGATTTTCTTTAGCCATTTTTCTGTTGAGGGAGGAAATGAGATTTTTTAAGAATACGCAACAGCATTCTTTATCACGTTGCAAGGAGATGATTCTTGTGCTTTAGTAGTAGATCATTGTGAATACTAGAAAATAGAGGAAAATATCCAGCTAGGCAGAAAGAGAAGCAAGTATCAAGAGGGATTGAAAGTGAAGGAGAGAGTAGCTTTTTTCTCTTCTCCACTATGTTGCTCTTCTTTCTAAATTCTGTGTCTGTAACACGTATGAAGATATCTCATTCCTTTGTGCTGGTTTATACAGGGCTGTTCTGCATGGGAGTGTGAAAGCCAGTGTGTGCTCATTCCACAGCCAGCCACCAGCTGTTCCTCAAGCCACGGTGGGGCTGCTTTGTCTAGGCCACCTCTGCACTCCTCTGTCAGAGGCTGAATGCCACTGAGGCTGCTGTTTTCAAGTCACCCAAAAGATGGCTAATTTTGGATAGCTTGTAAAAATATGCTTCAGTCAAGACAAAGCAGATGCTGTTCCCAGAGTTGAAGAGAGTCTTTCATTTTAAAGTATTAGCTTGGAACACTGCAGCAATCCATAATGAATGAAATCTGTAATGACATAAACAATTGTCAAAAAACCCTAGCTATCTGTTTGTTTGGCAAACTGCATAACATACTGTACTTTCTTTGTCACATCTGTCCCTTTAATGCTGTCCTATGTAGAAGGACAGTTGAAGTGCTTCAGAGTAGAGGCAGACATAGCAATGTTCAAGTTGTCTTTCTTTGGCCTCCTGTGACTGAGAGAGCGAGAGTCTTGTCCCTCTTTTTTTTTTTTTTTTAAGAGTGGCAATGAAGGATAGAATTATGGAATGACTGGATAAGGGCTGTTTGTACTCTTATGTAGCGTATTGGCTTTGAAGCATAGTTAGGATAAATATAGTCACAAATAATAAACTATTAAACTCTCAATTAAGGAACACAATTTTCATTATAAATTGGATTTGCTTGGCCAAGCTTTGGTAGTGGGGGGGCCTTTTGTGAGGAGATGCCAGAAGCTTCCTCCATGTCTGGCAGAGCCAGTCCCTAGTGGCTCCAAAGACAGACATGCTGCTGGTCAAGGCCAGGCCAGTTAGAAATAATGGCAACACCTCTGTGATAACAGATTTAAGAAGAAGAAAAACAAAGTTATTGCATGATGTAGTTACTGCCAGAAAGGAGCAGGGTGAGAATATGGGAGAGGAACAACTCTGCAGAAACCAAGGTCAGTGGAGAAGGAGGGAGAGGAGGCACTTCAGGTGAAAACTCTGGTGAAGCAGCTGTATCCCTGCAGCCCACAGAGGACCATGGGGATACAGAGATCCACCTGCAGGCTGTGGGGAGGACCCATGTGAGAGCAGTTAGATGCCTGAGAGGAGACTGTGACCCTGGGGGAGGCACGTGCTGGAGCAGGCTCCTGGCAGGGACCTGCAGACCTGTGGAGAGAGCAGCCCACGCTCAAGCAGGCTGTCCTTGAAAGACTGCACCCCATGGAATAGTGACCCACACTGCAGTAGTTTCAGGAGGACTGTTGCCCATGGGATGGACTCACGTTGCAGCAGCTCACAGAGCTATTACTTGTGAGATGGACTCACATTGGAGAAGTTGATAAAGAACTTGCCTCCTGTGTGTGGGACCCCATGCTGGAGCAGGGGAATGACTCCTCTCCCTGAGCAATGGGAGAAACGATGTGTAATGAACTGACCATAAGCACCATTCCCTGTCTCCCTGTGCTGCTGGGGGGAAATATAGAGCTGGGAAGAAGAGAGGAGGAAAGGGAAGATGTTTTTTAAGGTCTTACTTTACTTCTCATTATTTAGCTCTGATTTTGTTAGCAATAAATTCAGCTAGTATTAATTCTAGTCTGTTTTGGCTGTGACAGTATTTGCTGAGCGATCTCTCCTGGTCCTTAACTCACGAACTTTTGTTATATTTTGTCTGCCCTGTCCAGCTGTGGAGGGGAGTGATAGAGCAGCTTTGGTGGGTGCCTGGGATCCAGCCAACATCAACCCACTATGCACCACAATATTCATAATGACAGTGGGAAAATGTTGTGGTCTTTGTGTTTTGGTTGCAGGTAATTCCCCTTCCCAGTGAGAGTTCTGGCTTCTCTCAAGACTTCAAGCACTTTGTCATACCTGAAAATTTTAAACCTGCACAAGTGTTGGATTCTGTGAAGTGGCCTGATAACCATCGAGCAAGTAACAGACAACTGCATTTCAGTATTGCTAAAGATGATGATAATGTTCATTTTGAAATAGACAGCTTGACAGGAGACCTTTATCTTTCCAAGGAGCTTGACTATGAAACAGCTTCGCACTTTCTTTTGCAAGTTATTATAAAGGACTATAATAACAATCCTCCACAAAATAGCACTGTCTTCCTGAGTATTGATGTAGAAGATAAGAATGATCATTGTCCATATTTTCAAGATGACTTTGTAGTGATTGGCATAGAAGAAAATGTACCTGTTGGCACTCTGGTTTACACATTCAATGCAAAAGATGGGGATGGCAGTTTTCTGAACAGCAAAATACAGTATTCCCTAGAAATGAATAACATGGGTGAAAATCCATTTGTTATTCACCCTTTGTATGGCACCTTGACCACAGCTTCTCCACTAGACAGGGAGGTTACTCGTTCTGTGATCTTGACGGTGTCTGCAGCAGACCAGGCAATAAATCTGACCGATCGGAGGCGGGATTCCCTGGCTGTGAAAGTTGTTATTTTAGATATCAATGACAACAGTCCCCATTTTATGTCTTCGCCTCTTTCCTATGTCATGGAGAATGTGGAGGTGGGCTTCCTTGTTCACCACATAATTGCAAAGGATCCTGATGAAGGAAGAAATGGACAAGTTACATATCACATTCTTTCAGGCAATGAAAAAAAAGCATTTGTATTGGATAAAATCACAGGTACCGTAGCTTCTGTTCTCTGGGGTTTCTCCTTTTGTACTTGCTGTGCAATACTGAAATACCACATTAGTGTGGCACTCTGCCCAGGTCACTTGCTGCCATCAGGGGTGATTACCTTGGGCAGAGCACCACACAGGCACAGCAATTCTGTATGCAGTGGTCAAGCTCTGTGAGAGTCAGCTCAAAAGTTTTAGTATAACACTGTTACTGTGTTGTGTAGGTGTACTGGAGCATCTTTCAATAGTGCATTAAGGAGGGTGGGAAAAAGGGTGTGCAATGAAATACTTAATTCTGATTTTGGCATGATGCCTACTTAAAGCATGTGTGCACACATGTTACAGTATGTACACATGAGGAAAGGCAAAGTCAACATCAAGGAGCATGCATTACACCGTGGGTGAAATGTGTTCAGTGGAGGCTCAAAGTGCTGATCAATTTCATTCTTCAGCCCTCTGAAGTTCTCTGGTTTCAAACTATTATACCACAAATGCAAATATCACTCTAATAGTTGTAATATTTTCTGGTTCTTGCTCTCATTTTGAATCCATCAGGTGATGGAGCTGACACTGATTTGTAGAGCTTCTAATTGCATAACTTACGTGAAAAAGAAGACAAATACTTAAGTTAAAATTAAAAAGTTAAGCCCGAAGTTAAATGAAAAGCAGTCTCTAAACTTCACTTGAATTTTCCATGTATCCCAGTTTCCCTGGATGCCAAAAGCAGTATTTCTGGGCCAATCAGCACTGTAGAGGGAATCGCAGGTAATGAATGACTCCAAAGTCCAGAAGCCTTGCAGCAGTGGCATAGTGATGCTACCTTGAAGCAGTGAGTGCAGGAACAACTAGGGTCCTACCCTGGACCAGAATACTTCTTTAGTACCTTCTTTCTTTATAATAGGACTCTTAACCACAGCCCAGCTTCTGGACCATGAGGTTCAGAAGTGCTACAATTTGACAATCATGGCTCTTGATGACGGCAGCCCGGCTCACTCTGCCACACAAGTTCTGACCATCATTGTTCTTGATGTGAATGATGAGACCCCAGTATTTCTGAAGCAGCTTTACAAGACCACAGTTCGTGAAAACCAGGATCCAGGGGAGTTTGTGGTAAAAGTGGAGGCTGTGGACCGAGATGCAGGTAATTTGTGTCCTTTTGCTAGTCATTTAATTGTGGACCAGACTAGGCCAATCCAGTCTGGCTGCTTTGTGTGTACAGCTGTTGTGTTTTTCCCAAAGTAATGTATGAGTTTTGAGTTTCAAAACATGGATTTTGGTTCAGGTTCTCAATCTGTAATCAGGGCTTGGATATTTTCTAACTTGCACGCTAGGGTAGCTTCAGCACTGACTGGTGTATTAAATGTAAAATGTGCACTTGCACGACACAGCATACTGTGGCTTTCATGTGAAGAAAGCCAGCGTGTTCTGGTTGTAAATCAGCAAACAATGTTCAACACAGTTCAAGTTAACATCTTAACGTTTTGTTTCTCTCAATCAGAGCGTTTTGAATAGTTTTAAAGCAGTTCACTAGTCAAGAGTCCTATTTTTGTACCAGAACTGGCAAATATGCACTCATCTTTTCTGACCAGAGAGGGGCACTGTCACCCAAGATTTTCCAGCTGGTTGAGCTGTGAAGGGATCGTGGAAGCCGCTCTGGGTTTTAAGTAGGATTTTATATGCAAAAGAATGTTAATGCATTGCTGTTCAAAAGGACACAGAATGCCTGAATAAGAGGTGGGGATGATTCATCTGCTCAGTGAATCACAGGTAAGGACTAAACCTGAAAGAGTCTGCTAAGTAACAAAAAGTTACTTCCAGTTCTTCAACTACCTGCTCTTTTGAACTGTGTAAAATGCATAGCATATGATGTTACAGGTAGTCCATGTGCTGGAGCAGTTATACAGAGTCTGTGTAATAAATAATAAAATCTGGAAAGAGAGTTACATATTACAACACTGCTGTGTTTGGCCCAAAGGTAGATTCAACTCTGTGAATGACTTCCTTTTAATTTTGGGTTCACTTTCTGTACTTTCTTTAGAACTGTGTAAGACTACTATCCTAAAAGTAGATAATAGAACTTGTTAGCAACATAATTTTCTGTATTCCGTAAGAATTGTCATTTTAATGTAGAGCACATATTGATTACAAAAGGCTGAAGTGATCTTGATAGAAGTACTACATAGAAAAAGACTTTTCCCCACAAGTATGTGAAGTATTTAAAAATTAGTAATGGGTAGGTATCCCTATCTTTTATGAGCTCCATGACAGCTGAGCTGCATTGCAGTCTGCCTCTGTATCTCACTCTTCCAAGTGTTTTCTTTCTTTTGTGGATCATAATATATAAAAAAGGTGATATTTGAAGAAAGGTTTGCAAGATAAAAGAGAAAAAAGTGAGAATTTCTTGAATTCTTCTCCCTCCTTTTCCATCCCTTATATTTTTTTCACATCTTGTGGGAAATACAGCAGAAGTAAAATTTCCGGAGCTGTTAGAAGGAGGGAGTCAGGGTGGTTTGGCAGGGTAGAGAGGAAGGGCATTCCAAGTGTACTGGGTGGCACAGTGTGAGCCTGCCTGTGCAGACACTTTGGGCTGGAGGACTGTTGTGGCTGATGGTTCCTTCCTGCTATTTTTTTCAAAGTACATTTTCCAGTAACCACAGTCCTTCTGTTGGGTCTTTTTCTCACATTTTCCTGATTTGGCCCCATGTCATGGGTGTGTAACAGTATTGTTTCAAATTAATACAGAAATTATGTTCATAATATAAGAAAATTTGATTTATATAGTAGTCATAAATATAATGCTGCTCAGTTTTCTTACCTTTTTGGAACACGATTTTTTAATAAGATGACTCCTCTCATGGTGTTCTTTGTTAGTTTTTACATCATATCTTTTACTTTGGTTTTGCATACTCTTTAAGTTCAAGTTCACATCCCAGACATATTTGCATAGTGTTAGTGGAGGATTTTCTCCCATCACACTTTTTTGTTCACTTCATATGTTCCCTGTGTGACCACTGGGAGAAATCACTTGTATTAACAGTCAGCCATCATCAGCCTTTTGTTTTATTTTTTAATCTACTTCATTCTTTGTGACTGGAAGAGGATCTTTTTTGGGGGAAATCAGAAGTAAAATTTTTCATTGGAATGGTTTTCTTTCACATGAATATCCATGAAACCTCTTGTTCAGCAAACTCCATACTGCACATTCATTGAGGGACCTGCACTTATTCCATCTCTGTTGCCTCCCTTTGGGAGCCCTCTGCACCCCTGTCCCCCACCCTGGCTGACATCTGACAGCTCAATACCAGTAAATGCAAGTGTAAAAGACCCATGGTAATACAGGTGAATTTTGGAACAATGTGCACGAGAAAGCAAAGATACCAGCAGCATACTTGAGCTGGGTCAGGGGTTTGTCTTGAGGTAAGTCTTTGCAGAAGCTCTGAATGAACTGAACTAGCATTTGTCAAGGTCTGCTTTTAAGCTAATGTCCAGCTCTGTGGTTCAATAGTTATATCTGGAGCCTTAGGAGAAAAATCTTAAAAGGTTAATAGGGACCACTGACTTAGAGTTAGGAGACAGAGCTTATTGCCATTCATTAGACATTATTATAAAGTCCTATAAAGATGAGACTTGAATCTGGATTTGGGGCAGGGGGGACATTTATTCCCATTGCCTCTCCACTGGTGTTGGTATGAGATGTAGCCACAGTGTAATGCCATGGCTTTTGTTGCTTCCAGGAAGCTGTGGCATTGGAGGGACTGCCCATACTGTGACATGGGAACATGAAAAGGGGCTGAAGCTTTTCCCTGGCTGTAGCTCAGGCCCCATGCATACCGCCATTTGGACGGTAGGGAAAGGGGTCCCTGTGATCAGACAGTGACAAGAAAGGGGCTTATCTCCTTTTCCTGCATGTGATGTGCAGGAAAAATAGCTTTTGATTTCTTATTTCAGTTTGTAATTTCAGCCCCTAAAATGTGACTAGTGCTACTGAATGATTAACTAGTAGGTTGGATTGAGTGCAAATGTACTAGCTGCTGTGCTGTGGTATGTGGACGTGCAGAGTCATCGCAGTCCTCTTCTGAGCAGGGTATGCAGCTTTTTCCTAATGCCACTTGTATACTCCTAGCAGTGGCAGTAAATGCTTGGTAAATAAATGTGATTGAAATGTCACATATCTGTGTCCTTTAAGGGTTAAAAGTTTTAATGTCAGCATTGTGTGAATAGTCAACTTGGATGGCACCCATATATTTTTTCAGCACTGGTTGTGAATAACGTCCAGGAATCTGCCAGAGAAGGCACTGGGTTGAAGCAGCTCAATTGCAGGAGGCAAGAAACTAACAGTAGTATCAGGTTGCAATTTGATGTCTTTTTGTTTTCCCATATGTAGCATATTGGTGATTGAGGATAGATAAACGCAGGCAGAACTGTGAATATCTTTTAAAATTTAGTTGAGTCGTATCTAATATGGGCAGATCAGAAAGATATGTTTGTAACCTGAAACTTTGAAGACGTTCACCTTGATTGTCCTCACTGATGTGATTTTTCTTCTTTCTTCTGTATAGCTGAAATGATTTCTGTAACTCATTTTTCCTCCTGCTGTGTATTGTATGAATATGTCCCTTCCTTGACATGGTTTAGGTGCAAATGCATTTATAGTACTTAATTCTCTTAATCAAATTTCAGTAGCATTGTCAACAAAGCTATTCAAAGGCAATTCAAGTCATGGATGTTAAAAACTGTAGGCACTGTTTCTTCTCTCACATGGGTGTTTCTCCATCACCTCCAGTGCAGATTGTCCTGTGCTTGACTGCAGCAGATGAGAACAGGCAGGCAGTGTTTGCAATTGAATAGCAGTTTTCATATGACTAAAAGTGTCATGTAATTCCTCAGGTGTTATCAACTGTTCCTACCCTACTAAAGCACTAATTCTTGGTGGGAAAAAAGCAGAATGATTGAATGAAACTTAGGAAAATTTTCAAAAAAATTAAAGAGCACAATAGTCCAACCCTTCGGGTATAGTGTAGGATTAAACTCATTAAAAGTAATAATGTAAGTGTGGTGGAGATGACATTTTACTTTCCTTGGGAGAATGTTGGAACTAGAAGAAATATGAAAGAAATTCTTTTATAACCATAAGAGGTAAGAGTACTGAGTCACATTTCTTGTTCAACTAATGCAGGCAACTTTCAAAGACAAGTTTCTAAAAGCCTGTACAGTTTTAGCCTATTTCCTAGAGACAGATGGGAAGGCTAATATTCCTGTACTACATTAAAATGGTAGGTCTGATCAGGAACTCTATGGAATTGTCATTCAGAAAAACTTGGAAAGAAAGAAGGCACAAAAAAGTACACCTGAATGGGAGGAGAGTTGCTGTGTTTTACTAAGACTTCCACTCTGCTTTAAAGGACTGAATTCCTTGCTTCGGTATGAAATCTTGCCAGGAGCTGGTTATGCAAAATTCAAGATGAACTCGGACAGTGGAGAACTCCTAACAGCAGCATCACTGGACAGGGAAACCCAGGAGGTTTTCAGTATTAAAGGTAGCAGTGTGAAATATTCATGAATGCCTCTGGAGTGGGAAGTGAGAATGGGTGTGGTGTTATGATCAGCATTACTTTTTTTCATGCCTTTGGAATTAGATGCAAGTAGTAAGATTTTCCAGTACAGAAGAGCATATGCTTTTTGCATAGCACAAGTAACTCTTCTACTCTGATATTACTAAAGAACATCTATTGTTGCACCCACAACCATTGAATGAAATTTGCTTTCTTTTTATTGATCTTAGTTTTGGTTCGGGACAGTGGAACCCCATCATTGTCAAGCACAGTGACAGTTATCTGCACAGTGCTGGATGAAAATGATCACTCTCCTGCATTTCTTCTTCCTCCCTCTGAGATCTTTATTCCAGAGAACCAACTGCCTTCTATTGTTTACGTTTTCCGGGCTGTAGATATGGATGCTGGCAATAATGGAGCTCTGAGATACAAAATAATTGGTAAGTTACATTCCATCATTTTTGTTAGTATAAATCAGGGAGTATATAAACAGCAGTATGCAAGTTTTAGACTAGTCTTGATTTTACCAGGCCTCCCTAGTTTCCATCTTGTCCACATGCCTCTTCTATGTGGAAAAGAAAAAAGATCTTTCACTCCTATGTCAGCATTAATAAGCACTTCCCAGGCATGCTTTCATTCTGCTTTCTGGATTTGAAATAGTGCAGAAGAGAAAAACAAAAAAATACCAAATGGTAGAAGGAGGCATTAATCATGAAGGCATAATTTTGTCCTTTTTGTTATAGTTGTAGAAGTCTGAATGTAAATATAGCCTTCAAAATAAGTGCAAGAATTAATTGAATTTTACTTATTTAAAGCTATTTATTTAATTTTATTTCATGAGAGCTTCTTTCACCCAGCAATTGGTAATGTCATACTTGGCTTTTATCTTGCCAAACTCCCCCTGTGTCCACTTTGCCAATGTAAGCTCCACAGCTGTTCAAAACCTCCTGTAATATCATTGCACAAATACAAGTTTGCTGTGCTTACTTTGGTTTGTGACTCTCAGCAATTGCTCAAATGTAGGCAGAGAGCTACTGTGGTAAAAAACCAGCACATTTTTCTTTGTAGAAACAGTTGTGAATTCCTTTGTTTTCTTGGTTTTAATGTCATGATCTTCTAAGACATTTTATTTCATTACCTTTGATCTTTCTACTGTTATAGACTATATATACCATTCACTGTTACTAAAAAGGATGACTTTCATTTGACTGATTCATATTTATCTCCCAGTACTCCCAAATCAAGACCTTGCACAACCACAACTACTGAATTCCAAGAGATAGGTTTGTAGAAGAGACCAAGGAGCAAGTAATTACAATTGCCAGAAATGCTTTATAGGTTTCTGGAATTTGGTACTAAGGTTGGGAAGAGGTCACTTCATGCAGCAACATAGATGCATGAGCTTTTATAAGGTGGGCTGGTTTGGGAAAAAAGATATGCATCTGGTCAAATAACCACTCTGTAAATTGATATGACATTCTGCATTTGCTCTCATTGCCACCCACTGATTTAAATGAAATACAGGTTTTAATTTATATGACAAATAAAATATGTGAAAGGCACATGAGCACACCAGCTGTATGAGCAATTGGACCTTGTAATTGCAATTAGTGTAGTGTATTCACAAGGGGTTCTTTTTAAAAAAGTGGTTGTTTGTGATCACTTTATTTTTTATGTGTTTGAAAGGTGGAAATGTTGGAGAATACTTCACACTAAACAACACATCAGGCAAACTGCTGGTCACTCGTAGCCTAGACAGAGAAGACGTCAGCAATTTCACTCTTGTAATTGAGTGCCATGACCTGGGCAGTCCCCCGAGAAGCTCCACAGCACAGCTCTATGTAACAGTCTTGGATGAAAATGACCACAGCCCATTGTTTGCAAAGACCCAGTATCAAATCTCTGTGACAGAAGACCTGGAGGAAGGCTCAGCCATCCTGGACCTCTCTGCTTCTGATGAAGACGATGGCCTGAATGGTGAAGTTACGTATTCCCTCCTTGACGACACCTACGGAGCATTTGCTATTGACAGTGTCACGGGATCCATACTTACGGCAAAGGGACTGGACCGGGAGACCAAGTCCCAGTATACATTTAGGGCTGTAGCAAGTGACTGTAGCACCCATTTGCCAAGGAGCACCACTGTCAGTGTAGTGGTGCACATTGATGATGTCAATGACAACAATCCCGTTTTTTTGCAGAATCCTATCAGGGCCTTTGTGCCTGCTGAAACTGCTGTGAATGAGACCATAGCCACTGTGAGAGCAGAGGATGTGGATCTGGGATTGAATGGAGCTATTGTTTTTAATTTGATGATGTCAGAAACTGTATTTCAGATTGATGTGAAGACAGGTGACATCATTCTCAAGGAGCCCTTGGCTTCCAAGAACTTCAGTACCCAGCTGCTAGTGACAGCTTCAGATCAAGGCATCTCACCTCGAACAGCCACAGCTGTGGTCGTGATCTTTACAGAAGAACAAGAGGAGGAAATTTCATTCAGCCATAGCCTGTATGAAGCAAGCATGCCTGAGAACAGTGCAGCAGGTGGGCATGAAATCCCTGTTCTTGGAGTTGCCAATCTCCCCTCCGTTTGGAATGGTAATTGTAATTAATAGTATAGGGAAACCTTTTTTTTCTGTGCAGCAGCAGGGAAAAGTTAATGTGGACATAGCCAATACCCATTTGCCCTTTTCCAGTGCACCAGCATGAAAAAGAAGCAGTGGAGGAGGTATTGTCTGGCTCTTGAGCTTGCTGCCCTTGTACAACAGTGATGCTCACAATGAACAGAAAGCTCCCTTTTCAAAGGTGGTGTGTTTCTATCGCTCAGCTTGGGAAGCCCTGACCATCAGTGCGTTCATTCATTTAGCAAAATTACTTTAATGATAGGTGGACAGCATTTACTTGTTGTTTCACTGGCCAATGCACACAATCTCAGGTGAGGTGAGTGTTGGGAGCCAGTTGCAACGTGACATTTCTTGTTTTTGCAATACCCTTCACAAACTGTAGCAGCTTTCAGAAATACTGATGTTTTGGACTTTGCAGAAGAGGGAGAGGGGGGTAGGATGGGAGGAAGGATAGACAAGTTAAGAGCTATCGGTACATTGCCACTTGGACAGGCTTCTACAGTATCCTTCTAGGTAGAGCTTGCTCTATGCAATGCTACCTGTAGACAAACCAGCTTCAGTCACAAGGTGCTTACAGGTTTATTTGGATTTGTTCTGTATAATGATGAGAATTACTATTCTACTTCTTATAATTCAAAGAACATTAGTAGTTATCCCTACAGCCAATTCGATGTGGTAAGTATTTTCTCCTGCATCAGGGATGGGTTTCATCCTAATGAGGGGCAGAAAGGAGTGCCTTTCACATATTTCTGTCCACAAATCTCATCTGGCTGTATGATTAGCCAGATGTATTTGGAGATCTGACTTGCACTATATTCTCAATTCAAATATGTCATGAGGTTCACCTTGAACAAGTAATTTATCCTCTTTATAATTCAAATTTCCCTCACTAAAACAAAAGCAGTATTCCTTTATATCCTAAGGGTATTGTGAGACTAGTGTATTCATGGATCTCGAGTAACAGCCTATGTCTTGGATTATGAACCAGTAAATAAGAAATGTGTTAGTAATTTTGGAAAACCAATCAATATTCTTGAATGATTGCAAACAGAAGAGAGAAATGAAGGGTGAAGATGGCTGTTGGAGTAATTACTGCTGTGGTTATTCAGCCATTCCTCCTTCTGTGCTTGTTTGGGACTACAAGCCAAATTTTCAAATTGTTAGGTTTAAAGAAAGAAAATAAAGATCAGAGCTTTATGGCAATAGGTAAACTGCTCTTATCCTAGATTTTCCTAAGTGTAGATGTGTTCCTAGATCAGGCTAGAAAACCCAGCCTAAAATTACAGAAATGCCCCAAGGAATTGTGGTATCAGAATGCCACAGTGTTCTCCAATTCAATCTATAGAAATATAATTAAGATTCAATTTAAGTTGTTTTGATTAAAGGAAATTTGGCAAAGCTTCAGGGTAAACAGGAGGGTTTGATCACAAAACGTTAGTTTGCATCTAATAATACTTTTTATTTGCTAAGAAGATCAAATTCTTTTAAGAATATGAGAGATTTTACCAAATACTAATGCTGTTTGTTTATAGTATTTTCCTTTTTTTATAAGCATACATAAATATCAAGTATTTTACATTTCAGTGGGGAAGAAAAACATGATTATAATTAAAACTCTCATAGAAGTTAGCTTATAGGATATATGTGATCCTGGGACCTCTACAAATGTGAATGGTGCCAGTGTATTCAGTCCAGGGCAGATTTACATTACACACTGATTATTTGTAGAACTGGTATTAATAAATGTGGCTTTTCTTCATATTTTTATTTCTGCTTTAAGTGATAGAGGGGGAAAATGCTAAGTTTATTTTTAAAAGAGTAAAAAATGTGAATAATAGAAACAACAAAAACCAAAGCCAAGGGTCCTTAGTTTTAATTTAGTGTAAACCCATCAAATGGGTAAGTGCCTCAGGAACTGGTCCTTGTAGTCACATTTTCTTTAGGTGTTTGACCTCCAAATTTAATGACCTTCAGAAAACCAAATTTTTCTACTTTTTTGTTTAATATTGAATATTTAATGTCTTTAAATATTATAAACTGTATTACAGCAGGCACTTAGAAGCTAGTCAATAAATAATCAAGTGACACAGCTTTCAGTTGAATGGCTGTTTGTGTAACAATTCCTTGGAGACAGATGCACCAGTAAAATTTTCTGACTCCTCTATTTTTTTTCTATTAGATATCAAATAAGTAGCCTTTTTTTCTTTAAGTCACAGAATCACAGAATGGGTAAGTTTGGAAGGGACTATAGTGGTCGTCTGGTCCAACCTCTGTGCCCAGGCAGGATCATCACAGAGCACATTGCACAGGACTGTGTCTAGGTGGTTCTTGAATCGTTGTCTCTGTGCTCAGCTTTTCCTTTCATGGCAATTAGGAGATCTGAAAAAATAATGGCAAGGATGAACACAGGTTAGATGGCAAAGCACAGGAAAAAGAGACTACTATAATGAGTACTGTAGAGAGAAGAAAAACAATGATACAGTGGTACAGTTGCTCAGTGTGGTGCTGTTCTTAGGACATGCATATATATAAAAAAAGATATATATATGTATATCTATATCTCTAAAACGTATATGTCCTAATGCAGAATTCAGCAAATGTTTTGGAGCTGATTTGGCCAGGTAGGCAAATGCTGTTCACACTGCTGTGTTTTGGTTTTGAGTCCGCAGGCATAATGTAAATGTTGGGATCTAGGCTATATAGATCAAACTAGGCAGTTTGAGAAACTTCCAAATGCAATCAGACTGTCTATGATTACACTGAAAAAAACCCTAAATATACACATTTTACATCACTCTTCATGTTTTCTAATATTCATGACTAATTCAGAAGTCAATTGCATAGCACTTCAAGCCAATCTGTCTGCTTTCTGCTTTGAACCTGATCTGGCTCCTTCCTTGCTCTAGCTTCAGTGCTGATCTCATCCTCAATGTGCTTTGCAGGCAGAAGACTCCCATTCTCTGATTTTTCTCTGTGTTGTGTCACATATTGTGACCTCTGCTTGAGGCAATATTTGAATCACATGTGATTGAAACACTGAGTTCCAGCAGATGGGCATTTTCTGTTGCTCCTTAGCTGTATAGGGCCTGTTTATGTCACAACAGACCTCAGAGTTTGGTCATATTTTTTTGACAATGAACTGTAAAAATTCACTGTTTGGAGGAATCGTTTTTTGTGAAAGGTCTCAGAAACCCAAGAAATTTATCCTCTTCCAAAAAGGAGTTGTAAACAATTCTATATGCATGAAGAATATGAAGCTTAAAAGGATATGAGGACCCAGAAAAATAGTTTATTAACCGAACCTCTGAAAAACAAGGATACAAGTAGAAATGCTGCTGCTTCCTTTATTTCTGGTAGTTTTTCTTCTTATACACACAATCAAACAAACAAAAAGACTGCAGTTTTAAAAGATAAATATTCATATTCTTCAGACCTTGCCTTTTTTTCTTATATTCAACTCTGCTCTGAGGATGCTGTGAATGATTGCCCTTACAGTTTTCTGTAGCAAATCAAAGTTGCTTGACAATAAAGATTCAACATACAGCCCCTTATTTTAGTTCCTAAAAAAACCCAGTGCAATATTCATATGTCAGTCCTTACCTATTGGACAGATGGATGTTGATTCCAGAGCTTTTCCAGTAAATATCTTACAAGTATATCAACAAGTACAGAAAATTACATGTAAAATTGGCAGGTTTTGCTTTTGAGAGCAAATAGTAAACCATTAAAATAAAAATTCTGGTTTTTAAAAAGTACTATGTAACTGCTAAAATAAAAAAGATATCAGTAGTTGTAATAGCAATGTTTCCTCTCATTTTTTTATACTAAAGTCTTTTCCTCTGACATCCAGCACCCTGAGTGTGAGCAGCATGCTCTTTGTGATACAATAAAATAACTAGTTGTCTCTAAAGCTGTTTGAAAGAGCTGGGGTTGCCTCACTCCATCACAGCTGCATGGAATGAATTACAATTAAATTAAATAATTAAAAGCATTAAAATCAATTGCCACATATGCTAAACAATTTCCTAAGTCACTTGAAAAGAATAATTATTTGGAAGTTTTGATAATGCCTTTTAAACTTGCCACATTTTTGTTAAATGTGATGATTCTGAGCAGGATAATTTATTCAGTTCCACATTTTCCCTCTTACTCTATTTCAAGCAGAATTTTTGTTTTCATGTCTCTTGCATTCTATATTAAATTATTGCTCTTTTCATGGAATTTGGATTCTATGTGAATTGACATACAGCTATACACATAGTTTCATATTTTCATTCTCTTTGTCAAAAGGTGGCTAATTAAAATTCTGAAGGATATTTCATTTAAGGTACTGTTCAAAAACCCAACTTGAATCCTGATAAATGGAGGAAAAAAAAAAAAAACCAACCTCTTTCTGGTCATTCATGGGTAACATGATGCCCAAAAAAAAAAAAAAAGGAATACATATGACTTCAGGTAAGAGAGAACTCCATTGGTTCTTGTGAGTGCAACTAGGAAAAGTGAAATCTCATAATTTTATTTAGGCAGGTAAAGTTGTAATCAGATGTGTAATTTACTGAGCAAGAAGGGACAGACAATGTTTTGCTGATAAATTTGTAATAAAGTAAAAATAATGGAAAATTATTATTGTTTGCTATCTTTATTCATGAATAAGCACCTAACCTAGCAAGTAACTGTGCATTTTCCGTTAATACCAGCACTATAAAGTAAGAAAAAAAACCTTCTAGAGTGGACATGATGATGATGTCTTCCTACTTCCATAGGTACATCACTTCTATCAGTAGAAGCTTATGAACACAAATTTTCAGGAGAAGACATAAAATACAGTATCTTCAGTGACAAGGAAAGCATATTCTCCATACATCCTATTACAGGTACATTTTAATAATTTTTTTCCAAGTGTCTATTTGTAGTTTAGAGCATTAGTGAGTCCTACCACAAGAACAAGGGCTAGATATCTTAAGAGTACTTCCTAGTATTTTAGATAATACTGTTACAATGAAATCATTAGTAAAACCAAGCATGTGGAGATACCTGCAATGTTGTAACCTTGATGTAAAAAGAAATTGAATGCCAATATATTTGTTTAGAACAGTCAGTTGTGATTTACTATTGATCACCAGGTCTTGGGAATTGATGATAAACTACTGCTGTGTGATCCAAGCTGAGATTCCGTCTTGTTTCTCATCATAAAGTTGCCCAAAAACTCAATAAATAAAATCCTTCAAAACACGCCTAATGTAGAAGCATTAGACACTTTGTTGATTTTAATGCTCTTTGTTTCAGGCAAACCTTGACAAGTTTTAAAGTCAAGTTTATTTATTTTTTTGTGATTGTATTTTTGTTTTGCATCAGGTCTGCTTTCACCTGCTCTTCAGTCAGGAATTTTGGGTGCAGGAGAGCAGAGCGTTCCCCATGTGCATTTACATGTTCTCATCTAAGGCACCTAAGAGACCACAGCTACTCTGGTTACCTCTCAGCTCCTAAACATCTGCAACAAGTTTGCCTTCTAATAGCTGTAGTCTCTCTTTCTGGGATGGCATAGACGGTATAAGCAGTTTTCCTCAGAAACAGTGTAAATACTCTTAACAAATAGCTTTCTCCCTGAGTTTGTGAAGGCTTTAATCTGATTATCCTGATGTCTTCAGGCATCAAGTGGCACACCATTGTAAAGTTGTCATGGTTGATGCTGGTGGACATCATTAAAATAATTTTGTTTTGTTTAGATGAGGGACACTTAAACTGTGTACTCTTGATTTTCAAGTCCTGAAATAAACCTGTAGAGATTAGTCTTAAAGAACATCTTGGACTCAGACAAGTTTCCCCCCAAGAATGGGAATCTTCTCCAATGTCACTTCAAAAAAAAAAAAAAAACCACATGAAGTTTCCTTTTTTTAATCAAGCTAGGCTGAAAAATGGTTACATGATGCTTTGAAGAGTCTCGTAAGCAGTCTCGTAAGCGCTCTCTTCACAAACAGGAGTGGAATTTCTATAGCAGTGAATGTGTCAAAAGTCTTCTTTTGAGACATTTGATCCATTATGGTTTCTTCTGTTTCCTTTCCTTTGAAACCTTTCTTCTGTTTCTTAGAAAACATGAATTGAAGTGCAGCCTTTAAAGACTTTTTAAAAGCAACTCTTACATTAGCATGATTTTGACACAACTATTTCTCTACCCAGTGCTTCTGCGGCAGTAGTATTTTGAACTGTATCGGTGCCCCATCTATGTTACATGTTCTGAACAGCCTAAGGTCTGCTCTGCTGGTCTTTTCAAGCACTGATGTGGTTAATTACCCACACTTTAGAGAAGATTTTCTACCATTGTAGAGGGAATTATTATGCTGTAGAATCATAGACAATATAGTAGGAAGTGACTCAAAGACATGAACTAACGTTCTCTGATGCAGAATGGGAATCAATTGTGCCAAACTCTGTCAGAAATTTGCACTGTTCTTAAAAACCATTTGGGATAGTGATTCTACAAACCTCTGAAAAGTCTTCAAAAGTCTTGGCAGTTGGAAAGTTTTTATTCATAAGTATTTGAATATTTCCTGAAATGATCTAAACTTGTTACTTCTTAACCTAGTAACAATAGACATAAGGCAAGGGCAACCCCCCTGTTGTTAACATATTCAAAGACTGTTACCCTGTTTCTTATTCGTGTGCACTTCTCTAGAATCAGCAACTCTGGTTCTTTCACATGTTCCTCCTAGGTAATGTACCTCAAACTTGATTATTTGTTTCAATCTGCACCTGAGTCTTTCAGTTTGCTCTCTGTCATCTTTAAGTGTATTGCTTCTGCCACTGTCAGTTTTGTTTTCTCTGTGAGCAGAATGTGATCATTTTTAAGTGTTGTGCTGAAGATAAAACACCTGCAGCTTTGAAATATTTGTGTTCAAGATGCAGGTCCATAAACTATAGTTAATGCTTGCTTATCTTAGAAAATAAAAAAAGCACTAGCTTGGAGAGCTTGATGTATTCTTATCATATCCCAGGTTTGGGATATAGATATTCATGGCATCATTACTGAAAAGTCCATGCAAAATTGAACTTGAATTCTAATGAAAATTAGTATACAAATTAACTATGTTTTATGCTTAGATGTAGTGGAGCATTATGAGTATATTCCTATAACATTGAAACAAGGACTGTGGCTTTCCAAGGATATTTCATGTTTAATACAGAGATGTCCAGTTGGTGCTTGTCATTTCTGTAATTTTCATTGCTTATTTTTGATAGAATAACATCTGGAGGGGAGGGGGGAGGCTCACTGCATCAGAAAGAGTCAGTGTGTGTCAATCGGATACAGAAATTGATTCAGCTGTTGCCTGATACGGATATAGATGCAGGGCTGGGTGTAGCCACTATCAGAGGAAGGAGTCTCTTCCTCACTGCCATGTGCCAAGAAGGACACTCCACGCATACACTTTGTCTCTATCCCTCTACCTGTAAATTGGCTTTATTTTAGGAAATTGCCAACGTGATGGTGATTGGTGGAAACTTAGCTGTCCAAGATTTATTCAGTAACTAGCATGTGGGAGGTGGTGTTAGGTAGGAAAAGGACACACTGGAGAGCTTACTGGAATTCTGTTGTGTCTTCAGTGGAGGTGACTGTATATGTTAGGAATTTCATAACTGCATTTGTACATGTTTTTTCCTGAATGTGTCTGTCATGTCTTGAGATTTTTTTAAATTTTTCTTTCAATAAACCAGGCACAATCACAGTAAAAGAACCAAAGTATCTTGATTATGAAGTGAAGTGTAAAATACATCTTACAGTTTTGGCTGAAAATAGCTTGAATTCAGCACTCTGTGGAGTGACAGTTTTGATTCAAGATTTGAATGACAATGTACCTAAATTTGAGCAAAGCCATTACAAAGCATCGGTATGGGAAGGCCAGAGTCCTAAAACAGACATCATACAGGTAAGTGGAAGTTTATCTTCCCAAGCCCAGTGCTGTAGTTGAAAAAAGTTTGGCTGATCTGTTCTTGAGTACAGTCCTGCTGGTTCTGGACCACTTTCTCTTAAAAACTGAGAATGGGGTTCTTGGTGTTGCTACTACTTTCCTTGGATATCTAAAATATTAAAAGATTTTTTTTCTAGACCACATTTCAAATCAGATCATTCATTCAGGTCTGTTAAGTTGAAAGAGAATTCTTTATCCTCTTAATAGTTGTGTGCCTGGAATTTAAATTCTCTTTTTTAAAAAAAAACAACTCTGTTTCTATCTTCAAGCAATTGAAAAATACCATTCAGATCTGTGGTTCTGGTTACAGTATAGGCTGGGTCTTGTATTAATGCATCTACTGAGAGGACTATAGCAATAAAAGGAATACTTTCTACTTACCAGACTAGTAGAGTCAAACCCAAGTGTTCAATTTAAAATCTGATGCCTAAAGAGCAGCTTGTCTTAATTTAAATGTGCAAACACTTCTTTCTCTGAATGGATCCATTCTCCCAAAATGTTTCCAGCTGGCCATGTTAGAGCAAAAGAAGACATCAGTTGGACTAGAAGAACACATAATTTCCTCAGTATATGTTCTTGCATTGCAAGTCAGGTCATGGTGAGGGTCATGTTAGGTACTAAAGATATTCCTTCTCTAGAGAATAAATAAATGACAAGCTACAAATGCCTCCAGGGCAGAGTGATTAGAAACTGATGGACATTGTGTTTAGAGAAACATATGTCTAAGAATGGAGAAGAATCAAAAGGCAGTCAAGCCAGATGTCTAATCAAAATTTTATGACAGAATACATTCTCTTATGTTTCCTTTATTCAGTATGACTGCTTGCCTCTGCTGTGTTTTGGATCCTGTACTCATTATAATGCTTGTTCAGCAACCAGAAAAATACAAAGATGACTCTTCAAAGAGTAAGAGGAGTCTTTGAGAAACCTGTTCACTGCTGATGAACATTACTTACTCTGTTGGCAAATCTTTACAGATTGCCTCTGCCCTTTTTATGTTTTCTGGTTGGTATTTTTAAAAGGTAATTAATGAACTATTCCGTGAAAGCTCTGCAAGCTTAATAGTTTAATTATTTTGTCCTTTGTCTGTTTGTATAGCAGCAATACTTCAAGTCTCAGTTCTGTACCACTGAGAAAGTGCATTTTTATGTGCTCAGCAAGGATAGCATTCTGAAAGCAACCTAATAGTGAAATGATTGCATTCAACTCTAATGTTTTATGTAGCTGAATTTCAAATTACTCATTCATGTGCAGCCCATTGCATTTCATGAGCAGAATTTGTGACCTTACATGGCATTCATGCTGGGGACAAAGATTATGATTTATTTAAATATGTGCAGTTGAAAGGAAAGTAATCAAATATCTGACTGTAGCGTAAGGTTTTTCTTTCTGAAATCACATTCTGCTGTTTTTAATTAAGCCTCAGTTTTGCTCACAAACAGGTATTTGCAACTGACCTTGACAGTGGGCTGAATGGAGAAATTGAATACTCAATTTTATCTGGTAATGAAAATGCGACATTTCTAATTGATTCAGCACGAGGAATTCTAGCAACTAATACAGGCCTAGATTATGAAAACACTTCATCTTACAGGTTTGTATGTAAGGTTCTCATAAAAATGTAGTCTTTTTGTTCAGTCTAACTCGAGAATACTCAGGTTACAAATTTCATAGTTTCCTGTTGATATCCATTACCCACAAACCTGGGTGCAAGCCAGACAGCATGAGAACAGCACTAAAGCTGTCCATTTGCACTATAGATTCTTGTGTTCTTATCAAGCTTAGAGAAAGAAATATAGTCTTTTTTAATCAATGACAACACTTACTGATCTAAGTGTGATGATTCACTATAGGAACAATGATTTTAGTTTAATAATAACAACTGTACAGCCATTCCTTCTCTGGAAGCATTCTTTATGAATCTGTAAAGACACAATGAAAACTCAAAATCAAATCAAAGAAATAGGGATGTGTTCTCATTTTTAGATAGTAGATAGTTAAAATTTTCTACTCCATAATCTGATAAAGATGCTTTTTAATCTTTCCATCTGTAATCTGTCTTGCACTAGGTATTAAGTTTTTTTCTGGTTTTCAGAAACTCTGAATAAATATGGTCAAGGGGACATGACAATGTTTTTATTTGCAGGTCATGCCATAGTTGGAATTAGAAAGCAAATCAATCATGCCTCGAAGAGAAAGTATGACTATGCAGATTCATTAATAGACCCATTTTAAGTACTGCAATCTCCACAAAAAGTATTCTTTCTGTGTACGTGTCAGTAGAAATTACTTTTTTTTCCATCTGGTTGTGGCATCAGTTAAAATATTTGCAAGTTTTCCTGTCCTCTGGGTCCTCAAAGTTTTAAACATCCAGTAAGAATTTTTATGAATGAGAATAACTTGTAGAAAATCCAAAAAGATTGACAGAGTATGTGGGGGTTTTTTAATATCAGGGTAATTTGATAATAATGTCCTGAAAAATACTTTGTTTTAACTGAATAGACAGGACAGTTAATTTCAAGGGTTTTTTTCAGTTTTTCACTGAATCAAAAACATCAGTTCTGATTTTTAGTCATTTAAATAGCACAATACATTCTGTTTGTAACTAGTACTTTAAAAGAACACCTGGAATACCTCCTTCAAAGGAAGGATGTTTACTGTTGGTGAAACATTGAATATGGGAGCATAATAATTCTTATATCTATCTTTAATTGGGAGCCTGATTTATTTCAGTATTTGTGTTGGAATTCTAGCCTTTAAAATTGACAGTTTTCCAAGGAATCTGAAGCCTTCGTATTCCTTCTTTCTATAATAAGTTACTAATCTGTACATTGTTACATGAAAAGTGAATAGCAAAAGAAGCTTTCAAAACTATTTTCCTGTTTGATGTCAAAATGTTACCATTGGTTCTTTCCAATTTGCAAGGAGTTGTTTATTTATCTAAATTGAACATTTTCATCCCCAGAAGTTCTAAGTCCCTTATAACAGGACTTGCAATGAAAGTGTTGACAGAGCCTTAATTTTAATGCCTTGGCTAAGATGTTTTTATGAGAGGGTGTTTTTCCTGAAACCTTAGAAAGTGATTATTTTTAGTAAAATATTTCCATATGTATACCTTACCAATATTCATTCTAGAAAAAATACACTTTCTGTATGGAATTATGCATGGTCACTGATTGAATACTAGGCTGCAATTCAAGTTATGTCTTGTGTTGGCATCAGAAACCACAAGGATACCCAGAGCAGAGCTGGAGTGGTTCAGAAATGGAAATGCTGCAAGCTTAAGTTACACCCTTGGTATTCGATATTGTCATGTGAACATTTAGGAAGTAACATCTATTTGACACTTTTTAACTGTGACTTGGAAGAAAGAGGGAGAAATAAAATGTTCAGAAGATCTTCATGGAGACCCCAAAAATATGGTGCAACATGGAAACAGTTGTTAGTACATAAAACACTTAAATGAGATGCCCAACTTTGACTTGTATATCCTTTAGTATAGCTGGATGCTTCCTTTTTTGCCTTTTTTTTTAAGAACACCTGTTGAGGCAGATTTAATTTTGAATTCCCTTCTGAAGTCTCTCCTACTGGGAAGTGGTGAAGTCTTCCAGATAATGTTTGCTTACATTTGCTTTTCATTATTCAGAAGCTGCTTCCCACAAAGAGTAAGCCTTCTTTTATCCATGTTTATCATGCTGCTGCTTACCATTTTCTTTGCTACATTGTTTGTGGAAATCAAAAGATTGTTTACAGTATTTGCTACTCATCGTTATGCAGATGTAAAATGGAAGTGTACAGTCAAAACTCTTCTAATCTGACAGTGACATTCTGGTCCCACTAAAATCAGTGGGAACTTTGCTGTTTTGAAATAATGCAGAATGTAGAATCTCCTGGACATTTTTCCTGCAAGACCAAAAAGAAAACTGTGGACAGTGAACCTTGCAGAAAGAAAGATGGAATTTTAGAGTTGCAGTGAGGAACAGAAATGGCTAATCTTTTTGGTTTTTAAATTTCCCCTGCTTGTAATATTGCTGGATAATTCAGTGATTTCTGATCAAAAGTGACAATTATTGCTTCAATTGTAGGTTGGTTGTACAAGCTGCTGATAAAGGAAACCCCAGACTCTTTGCTACAACTATTGTGAGGATACAAGTGTTAGATGTTAATGACAATGCTCCAGTTGTCCAGCCACTAGGTGAAGTGGAGGTCCCAGAAAGTAAGTGTGATAGTACAGCAAAGTTTTGTTGAGACTGGGAATTGTCAGATAATGATAGTGCTTTTAGTGATTTGTGTAACCAAACAATTATATTAAAAATTATAATGGATAATATTAATGCTGAAATATCAAAGCAAATTGTGATCTGCTATCATTCTCGGAGGCATTATTCTCAATCTTTAGACACTGTGTTTAAGAATAGTTTGGAACAAAACCATAGGCAATTCAGAAAGAGGAAAATAATCTGCAGAAACACAACTTTAATCTGTTCATTTTGGACTCCAGTATATCGTATCCTTCATATGTCTTTAATTTCTGCTCTTCTCCAGTAAAAATGCTTGATGTTAAAACCAGCATTGCTAGAAATGAGACATTTTGCATTCATTGTGATGAAAGAAATGCTTTCTGTAAACTTGAATGAAGTGTTAAAATGCTCTATAGCTTGATCCAGTTGATGATAATGAAGAGAAGAACCCAGGACCTCCTGAGTCCTTATCCCTGCATACATCTTGTAGGTTATATGACGTTAGCTTAACATTTGCACACCTTGAGTCTAAACCTGTAATTTTCAAATACAGGCATTATACATGTGAATGCTTTAAAATACACAGCAGAAAATTTGTAAATATTTAGGTGTCAAAATGCCAGTACTCCTGTTAACAAAAGATACCAAGTCTGTCTTTCTAGTGATAGGTTTTAGTCTTTCCTGAATTTAGCTCCCAGTGGTAATGACAAGTACAGAATTCATAGATGTACAGCAGGTGTAAACTACTGGTTGCTTAATGAGAAATGGCTTAGTTTCTGTTAGTTCCAGGCTTTGTTAAATGTTCACTGATAGGTTCAGTTTGTAGTCACTGGTACTGTCAATATAATCCATGACAAAAGCTCTCTGTATCCAGTTTCTCAGTCTCATAGGACTGTTCCTTGATCTCTTAATATTTTTGTGCCATGTAGGTCTGTCTGGAGGCCTTGTTTCTTTCTAATGGCCTTCTTCTCCTTTGGAAAAGGAGAATTGCATTTGCTGGGTCTACACAGATCAGGTGTCTCTGATACCTCAGTTAAATATTCTTGTGGAAGTTTGTGACATTGTTCAATAAATTCATGTCACCTAAATGCTTGTGGAAAGCCATGTAAGTTGTTGTTACTGGTGAAGAGACTGTTGTGACTACATTGGATCTGGGAGAGTCTAAAGAAAACCCAAATTAAAACTGGGATACAGCACATACCTTTAAAAAAATCCACTACAGTTTCTGTAGCTTTTATGGATATTGTAATTATTGTAAATCACAAAGTTTAAATGCATCAAAAGCTATATGGAAAGATTACATATATCCAAGATCTAATATTACAAAATAGGCAAAATCTTCAGAAATTTTAACATTATCTTTTAGAATTCATGACTGATTCTCAGAATTATTCTTTCAGATGCCCTGCCTGGTTTTATAGTGACTCAAGTGTCAGCAAGTGATGCAGACTCCAGGCCAGCACTTCAGTTTGGTTTTATTTATGATAATAGTCCTGGAATTAAATTTGCCATCGATGAACACACTGGCATAATCATAGTGGTGCAACCATTAGATTTTGAAGAAACTGCTGTGTATAAGCTGAATATCACAGTTTCAGATTCTGTGCATCAAACAGAAGCAGAACTCACCATCCTCGTTTTGGACATCAATGACAACCCTCCAGTGTTTACTCAGGATTCATATCAGGTGGGAACATGGCAAATGGACAAACCAGCATGTGGTGTCTTTCTGTATATGATGATAAATAGTAGGAGTGCTTGTTTATATTTGTCTTAAATGCTTGCGAGCACTGAGAAGAAATGTTTCTGCAAGCTATTACAGAGCAGAGCTCTTCTGGGAAACTCCAGCCCCTTCCTAAGATTTCTGCTAAAAAGACTGAGGGAACTATTCAGTTTTAATGTTTGTGGTTTCTGTTTTCAAAAGGCAAGTGGTGTGAATACCAGCTGTATCTTAAACCATGCATTCATCACTAGGATTTACTGGATATAATCCAAACCAGTTTGGGGAGCAGGGTCCAGTGTTCAGAACTTCCTTCTTCTGAGAGAATGCTGAACAAGTTGGTACATTTATACTGGCCCTGTTACTATGGCATGAATTTCTTCATTTTCAGTTATGCAGCTCCACAGAGGTGTAGCAAAGGCCCCTGTGGTAGATCATGCACATGTAGTTTGCAGTGTGCAACACTGTCTTACAGCAATGGCGCTCACTTTAGGGAGTGAGGGATATGAGTTTTGACCTCCCCAACACCACCTACTAGGCTGAAGAGGGTACAGAGCTCAGCTTTTGGACTTCTGGAAAAGCATTTGTACTGCTGTACTATTGTAGAAGTCAAGTTGTTCAACAGTGAAAACAAAGCTGTTTTAGTGACTATGGACAGCTATGGGCTACTAAGATGATTAAAGGAAATGGACCATATATAAAATAAAACCATTGAGTCATAGAATAGTTTGGGGTGGATGGTACCTACAATCATCATCTAGTCCAACTGCCTGACCACTTCAGAGCCAACCAAAACCTAAAGCATGCCGTTAAGGGCATTGAACAAATGCCTCTTAAACACTGATGGCCTGGGACATTGACCACCTTTTGAAGAAACCTGTTCCTATGTTTGACCACCCTCTTGGTAAAGAAATGTGCCTTCCCTGGCACAACTTTGAACCATTCCCATGTGTCCTGTCACTGGGTGCCAGGGAGAAGAGCTCAGCACCTCCCTCCCCACTTGCCCTCCTCAGATAGCAATGGGGTCACCCTCCTTTTCTCCAAACAAGACAAGCCCAGAGTCCTTAGCCGCTTCTCATAGAACATCCTTTCAGCCCTGTCACCGGCTTTGTGTACCTCCTCTGGACACAATCAAAGACCTTCACACCCTTCTTAAGTTGTGAGGCCCAGAACTGCACACAGCATTCAGGGTGAGGCCACAACAAGGCTGAATGCAGTGAGACAGTCACTTCTCTTGACTGGCTGGTGATGCTGTGCCTGATGCATCCCAGGATAGGCCTTACTGTCTCTGCTGCCAGGACACACTCCTGACTCACATTGAACTTGTGACCAACCAGCACCCCCGGATCCCTAACAGAGTGTGGAATGCATCACAAATGTGCGTGTTATCCTTGCGTGGGGATCATGCTAACTTCTCTGTATCATTCCAGTTTTAGTACATGCACTGCCAAAGTGAGCATGATATCACACAAGGCTCTCAAGGGCAGGCTGCTTAAAGGGGTTTGCCCTGATTTCATCAGCTGTAGACTGTGGTGCTTGGTCTAAGGCTCAGCAGAGGTAACAGCTTGGAGTTAGGGCTTGGGATGGGAGAGAGACAAAGCCTGGAGCTTCACATTAAGGTCAGCTGCAATAAAACTGCCACAGGAAAGTTAGGTTGCCAGAGGAGTCCTTTCTTTAGGATGTGTTGGTGTGGGACTAGGCTATGCAGCTTGGGCTGAGGCCAAAGAGAGCCTAGAGCATGGATACTTCAGCCAGGGGAAAAGAAGGCTCAGTCTTACCAATGTGTGTAAATGTGAATTAAAGATGGGCAAACCAAAGTCTACTCTGTTGTATCCAGTGACAGGACAAGAGGCAGCGGGCACAAATTGAAGTACAGGAAATTCTCTTTAAACATCAGGAAGTACTTTTTTCTTTTTCTGACTCTAACAGTGACTAAGTAATGGCACAGGTTGCCCAGAGAGGTTGTGGACTCTCTGTCTCTGGAGATACTTGAAACTCAGCTGCCTGCAGTCATGGGCACGCTGTTGTAGGTGACCCTGCTCTGAGCAAGCATTGTACAAGGTGACCTTCGGAGGTGCCTGACAGCGCCAGCCATTCTGCAGTCTTGTGAACTGAGCTATTTCAGTTGGTGATTTTTGTGTGTGGTAGATGTCCTCAGAGCCAAAAATATGAGGCACCACAGAAGACTTGGATTTAATAATGCTTCATTTATAAGTCTCAGACAGATTTAGTAAAGAAATAAGTCTAAACATTTGGCTTAATAAAGAGTTTTCAACCTCTGAGCATATGCAGGCACAGTGGTTTAGTCACTTAGATACTTCTGGGACAAACTGTAGGCACCTGTGAAACTTTTGGGTTCCCAAGTTGACAGAATTTCTGTAAATTTCCCACTTAAACTCATAAATCTACATTCTGGAAAAAATGTACTATTAATACTCCAGTGATATTTAGATCTTAGTTTTCCTCAACCCTCATATGTATCTGATTTTGGAGAGTAGTTTAGGCAAGTACTTGCTTGTGCAATTGCTGGGAATTTTTTTGTAGATTGGAGCAGACATTATAGCAAGCACTATTAATTGATGCAAAACAGCGTAATTTTATTTACTATTTTAATGTAAACAGCTGAGCTTCTCTTTCTGCAATCCTAATGTTTTGATGTGTTGCTTGGCAAGTAAGATACACTGCTTCTTTTTGGTTGATGATATGCATAATTCCCTATTCATCATCCTGTATTTTTACCCTTTATTGTCCCTTCAAGTATTTTCATATTTATACTCCTCACATATAGTTTAATATATGTATGTGGTTATTATATACATATAATCTCTCTGTTTAAATTATTTAAACTAACACTTCAGGTTATGACAGAGGTAGTTGCTATATCATACTGTTCATTTGAAATTAGATTTATAAGGTGGAGGGAAGCTTTAGTCACAAAAGTGCTGTATCTGGACTTCAAATGATGAAATTTTTAAAAAGGGAATGAACTTTCTTGGTTTTCTAGAAGAAAAAAATGGACCACTTTGAAAAGTTAAATTCTAGGAATAAGCCAGTGATGATTAAGTGCCCTAGTGCTGGAATTTTCAAGGTGCATGTCTTGGCTTTGTTAGTGGTCAGTCATACTGCAGACGGAGACTGCAGACTGTATTCCATGTATGGAAACGAAGGTGTTTTTGAAAGCATGGAGACAAACCTTTAGTTGCAGTCCATTAGTGTACTATTGAAAGAACTGATTCATTTATTCTCTGGACTTGCTGTCATAATGAACTAGATGGATTTCACTACTGTTTAAAGCTTTCTATGGATTTTGGCCATATTGAAGGCATAGTTTTCAACATCTCAGCTCTTTCTGGTTTTGTTCCAGAAGAAAATGGGTAGGTAAAACTTTTTCCAAAGCTGGGAACTGTGTGGGTTTTTCTAATAAGATCAAATAAAGGCAAATGTATTTTTTAATGTCTAAAATATTTTATTAAGCTCTATTTTTGCTTTATGTCAGGCAAACTTGCCAGAGCTCATTTCTATGGATGCCACTGTTCTGACACTCTCTGCCATGGATAGGGATTCTGAACATAATGGAATGATTTCCTACAAAATCCTCTCTTCCTCTGAGGGATTTTTCATTGATCACAAGAATGGTGAGTCTGCAAGCATGGTTTATTTTTTCAGCTTTTTAAGTATAAATTGAAGAGTCTTATTGCTTTTTCACCTGTTGCCAGTAATTACTTTAGTTCTGGAAATTTGTGGTGGCCAAAGTCCATCATATGTTTTGGCTAAATCTGCCATTATCAGTGGGGCACTGATCACATCAAAGACAGGAGTTCTCAGTTTGTCCCCAAACCATGCATATTTTTTCTGGTCTAAAGGCAGTGTGTATTTGACACTATATCACTGAGGGGAGGTCTTGGTTTCACAGCAGTAGCTATGATTTCTTAGAATCATGGAATAGTTGGGAAGTGATCTTTAATGGTCATCTAGTCCAACCCCCTTGCAATGAGCAGGGACATCTTCAAATAGGTGAGGTTGCTCAGTGTCCTGTCCAACCTGAGCCTGAATGTTTCCAGGGATGGGGCATCCACCACCTTTCCGGGCAATGTGTTCCAGTGTTTCACCACTGTCATAAAAAAAAAAATTGTTCCTCATATCTACTCTGAATTTACCCTCTTTTAGTTGAAAACCATTACCTCTTGTCCTATCACAGAGCGCCTTGCTAAAAAGTCTTTCCCCATCCTTCCTCTAAATCCCCTTTAGGGCCACAATGGGGTCTCCCTGGAGCCTTCTCCAGGCTGAACAACCCCAACTATCTAAGCCTTTTCTCATAGGAGAGGGGTTCCAATCCCCTGGTCATTATTATGGCCCTCCTCTGGACTTGCTCCAGCATGTCCATGTCTTTCCCTTGCTGAGAACTCCAGAGCAGGATGCAGCACTCCATGTGGGCTCTAAGAAGAGCATAGTAGAGGGAGCAAATCACATCCTTTGCCCTCCTGCCCACACTGCTTTGGATGCTGCCCAGGATACAATTGGCTGTCTGGGCTGTAAGTGCACACTGATGGGTCATGTCCAGTTTTTCTTCTACTGGTGTCCTTCTCCAAGTCCTTCTCCACAGAGCTCCTCTTGATCACTTCATCCCCCAGCCTATATTGGTATCAAAGGTTGCCCTGATTCATGTACAGGACCTTGCACTCAGCTTTGTTGGACTTCATGAGGTTCCAATGGGCCCACTTCTTGAGCTTGTCCAGGTCCACCTGGATGGTATCTCATCCCTCAGGCATATCAGCTGCAGCACTCAACTTGGTGTCATCCGCAAACTTGCTGAGGGTGCACTTGATCCCACTATGTCACTGATGAAGTTATTAAACAGTACTGGTCCCAGTATGGAACCCTGAGGGACTCCACTTGTCACTGATGTCCATCCAGACATTGACCCTCCAGATGCAACAGTTACTTCGTTGTGTACAGCCATTACAGCTGAGTCATTTTCATTTGTGTTTGGAATCACACTTACTTGCCTGCGAAGTGTGGGCTTTTGTTAATTCTACTTTATTTTCAGGTTCAGTGTTTGCCACGGAACCAGTTACACAGCTGAAAAATATTTCCATTATTCGTCTGCTGATAGAAGCCACAGATGGTGGCAGTCCCCCTCTGAATGCAGTTACCTCCATAGAGGTGCACATAGAAGATGTAAATAACTATGCCCCTCGATTCACAAAGGATCTGTACAATCTCAGCGTGAGTGAAGGTGCCTCAGTTGGAGAAAGCGTCCTCCTGTTTTCGGCCATCGACTATGACTGGACACATGAAAACACATATATTGAATATGCTATTATTGATGGCAACACTGAGAATTTATTCTCCGTAGAAAAAAGCGTCATGGGGTCGGAAACATCCTACACACTTGTGGGCAGTCTTGTTTTGAGCAGTGCTCTTGACAGGGAAACAGCTTCTTCTCACCAGTTGGTCCTCTTTGCCTCTGATCATGGAACACCTTCCTTGAATTCAACTGCTACTGTACTAATAACTGTGCTGGATGTTAATGATAATCCTCCAGTATTTAGCAGCCCAGAGTACCATGTTCATATCAAAGAAAGCATCCCAATAGGTAGTCACATCACTGAAGTTTCAGCAAAAGACTGTGATGCAGGCACTAATGCAGAGATCACTTATGCTATCATCTCTGGAAATGACAGGGGATATTTTTGCTTGGATGGTCGAACAGGATCTGTGAATTTGATGAAAACACTGGACTATGAGGATACCATGAAATTCACTTTGATCATCCAAGCCACAGATGGAGGAACTGATGTAAAAAATACAGCTTTTGCTGTTGTTCTTGTTAGCGTCCTAGATGACAATGATTATGCCCCACTTTTTTTGTTTCCCAGTCTCAGCTGCACTGTCAGTGAAAATCTGCCGACCTTTTCTTTTGTGTGCACTGTTTGTGCACTGGATTTTGATAAAGGGTCCTATGGACACCTTACCTACTCCATTCAGTCTTCGTGTTTGACTCATCATGAAGCTCCTAGAGACCATGACATGTTCTTCATTGATCCTTTGACAGGAGATATTCATACAAGGCAAATATTTGACTATGAAAGTCAAAACAGGTACTGTCTCATAATCCAAGCAAAAGACAAAGGTGACTCACTGGCTACCATTACAGTTCAGGTAGATGTTGAGGGGAGAGATGAATTTGACCCAGTGTTTACAGAAGAACATTATTTCTTTTATCTCCCTGAGAAGAACGAAGCGGGCCAATTGCTTGGCAGAGTGACAGCATCAGACAGTGATGGTGGACTGGATGGAGTTGTTCATTATTCCCTTCTAAAACCTTCTCAGTTCTTTTCTGTGAATCAAACCAGTGGTAATATTTATTTGACTCAGACTGTTCACAGAAAGAAAAATGACATCAAAAAGAATGATGATACTCTGGAATTGCTGGTAAGAGCTCATAGCCCCAGAATTGAGTCAAGGTTCACAGTGTGCACTGTTTTTGTTAATGTTTCCAATTCTCCTGAGAGTGATCCCATTGTGTCAGCACACAGCCTGACAGTGAGTGTTTCCATCTCTCTGATGGTGTTCCTGCTGCTTGTGGTCAGTCTTAGCACACTTGTTCTGAGACTTAAGTGGAAAGATCTGATGAATGCTTGTGTGAAAAAAACAGCTGCATCCTCCTCAGCTACTGGTGTGAATTCAGTAAGAGAAGATGAAAACTGCCAGAAGATCCAAAGTACTGAGAGCAGTATGCTTCCCATGGGTGCCATAGCAAAATGGCTGAGCCTAGCAGGAATCAGAGAGGGGAAGGATTATGATGTCTCCTGCAGGCATTCAGACTCCAGTGGCCATGGTTCTGCTGAAGGAGAGACTGCAGAGGATGAGGAAATCAAAAGGATCAATGAGTATCCTTGCAGAAAAAGCCCTGGTTCAGCACTGAGTGAGCATGGCTCACAGATGCCAGATTCAGGGGTCCCGAGGGATTCTGATCAGTTCTCCTATCAGTCTGGAGAAATGGATGTCATGGCTACAGTGCAAAGCATAGAGATCGTGCAGGCCATTAAAGGAGAACATGGAGAAGAAGCCTGTGACACAGCCTATGCACATAAAATTTTGCCACAAACACTTAGGAAAATTGGAGTAAAAGAGAAAGGCATAATGACAGACCTCACAAGAGACTATGTCCTGGTGTCAGATAGGCAAGACTCTGGGTATGATTTCCTTGCAACTGTTGGCACCTCTGATGAGGATCTTGGAGGTGGTTATAACTGGGATTATGTGCTCAGCTGTGAACCCAGATTTCAACCTCTTGCCTCAGTGTTTAATGATATTGCAGAGCTGAAAGATGAAAACATTCACATTCACAACTTCTCTAAGGAGAAGAAATCTCTTGTTTTGCCTCCTCCCTTGATAACCTCAGTAGCACAGCCTGGCATAAGGACAGTGCCACCAAGAATGCCAAATATAACATCAGGGCAAGCATTTAATAAACACCCTCATTCTCCACTTAACCATAATCATGGATACCCTCCACCAACCATGACCCCCAGATTTTCTCCTTCTCTCTCTTTACTTACTATGCAGACACCTACTGCTTCTCCAGTAGTCTCTGATGGGAAAATGATAGGAATATGTCTTATTGATCCAACCTACGAACTTGCAACAGAGGAAGAAATTCAGGTCTAGGTTATTAACCGACAATATTTTATGGTAAAAACTATGGCTTAAAATGTATTTTGTTATTTTTTAACAGCAAAATATGCCTGACAGACCTATATTGCCAGTATTCTTTCAGTTTCCATGAACCTAAAAAGTTAAAATATAAAATAGTCACACATTTGGTAACTATACTGCTTGTTTGTCCCAGAATACACTGTGAGAACATGAGGCTTCTCCTCTTTCAGCTAAGAACTGTGGTTTGCTCTGTAAAACACACAGGTGCCTGATAACCAATTTGACCAATTGTACCTTTTTTCTTATAAAATACATTAATAACAAATAAATAGAAGTAATTCTTTATTGTGGAAAATATTTGTTAGCATGCTGGTGGATTCTGACTGCTTCTGGGGTGTCCAAAGAGGATACTAGAGAGATGTGTAAGTACAGCAGGTTTGGGAGTGGGCAAAGAAGAAAATAAGGATTCCTACTGAGTGTGTTCTCTAGGGTTTACCCAGGTTTCCCACATCTCAGCCTCTGGGTCCCAACAATCTGTTGAGCCTGGTGTGGTTTCATCGTGTGAAGTGTCTCTTTAGTGGGCGTTATTACCTATCTTTGTGCTGCGGGACCCACTCAGCAGTTTCTATCCACCTTTTCTTTATCTCCTGGTTTAAAGCCAGCAAGTCACAATTATCTGAATAATGGATCACCTTTGGAGAACAGAATAACCAGTGGTAAGATAAAAGCAACCATCTCCTCTACTACTAGATTTCAAGTAGATATCTATTGTCTTTTTGTCCTGTTATTTGCTCGGGTCCTCAGGCAGCTGTAAGAACTGACAGTGTTACAGTTCTGAAGGTCCTGTGTGCCTCCACCCTGGTCTTTGGTTCTGTGCTGGACCAAAGATCTCTGCAAGACCAGATAATCTGGCCTTGTTTGTTGTATCTCATACACATGGCATTTTGTGTATGTATGTATATCCGGACACATACACATGCTGTGTATGCTTGTGTATTGTATATTGATCAATAAAATACATAGAAAATACATCTAGAATAACTCTGCTTTTTCTTCAGTGTATATTTCAAAGTCTTTTGCATCACATGTATTAAAGCTGGGCTGTCAGGAATCTGCTACAATTTGGATGTGTACAGAGGTATAAATTGTGCAGGTCAAAACAGGTGGAGGGAAAGCATACAGTGCGGTTAGGCTGAGTGATTTTGTGGCCACTTTTCCTCATTCATGCATATCAAGATTTTCAGCCTGTGAACTCATAACCTGTCTTTGACTAAGATCCTATTTTTGAGGCTACACCAATGCTTGACACCCTGCACATGCAACAGGATCCATACTGCTATCAAGAGTGCTTCTTTTAAAGCTGGCATTTGTTCTTGGTACTGCCATGGCGTAGGAAATGAGACATAGCTTAGGAATTCGTTGAGACAGACAAATTTTATATACATAGCATTTTATTCTATACAGCCTGTTTGGTTTTAACTTGTATGCCTTATGTTGTAAAATAATTTGTAATAGAATGAAAGGTGTTTTTTGGGTGTTCAGTTCTGTGCAGATATAGTATCCAGAGGCAGACAAATCTACCTTTTCTGTGAAGTCAACAACTTTGCTAATTTGATTTTAGTTTCAGATGGTCATGGACAAGTGGCAGCTATTGCTCTAGTGAGCAATGAGCACATGCTATCCTTATAGGGATCATCTTTCCAACACGGGATCTGTGGAAGAATGAATGCTTTACACAAGGAAACTGTTTCATCCTTCACATTGATGGATATGAAACAGGTAACTAGGTCTTCATTTCATGTATAGAGTCTAGGCTAATGGATGACTACTTTTTTCTTTGCTAATATGGCAGTTGCAAGTATTCTAATGCTATTAGCATTAGAAATTGTTAGAAAGCATCAGTAATCATATTTAGGACAATATTTGGACCTCACCTAGCTAATGGGTGCCCACCTCTTAGAGTTCTTGAAAAATGAGAAAACTGTTTCTGTTTGTGCATTTTTTGCTCCCTCAGATTCAGCTTTTTTTTGGGATGCCTTTCTAAGAAGATTAGATACGATTTGCATCCTATTTATCAACTGCATGATATAACCAGTGCATACTTTGTTCTCCTATTAAGTGTTACAGCAGTCTTTTCCTTGTCTCTTATATATTTATTAATTTTTTATCAAATGGGAAACAACACTTAGCTGATATATTGTTGTGTCATATATAGTGAAGCTCAAAAATGTAACCATTGACACAAGTATCTGCAATAAATCATGTACAGTTTTTTTAACCTTACTGTTTTTCCCCCTAAGTAAACAGTGTAACATTTATAATTTACCATGACTTTAATATTAGCTTGCCTTGAAGAGGCTGTGTTACTTTGCAGTTCTGCACACCCGTTTTAGCACTTTGGAGAAGGTACAGAACTTGTTAGTGGAAAATCGTATTAAGCTCAAAAAGCATAAGCTATAAAATAAAAGACAGTTGTCTCTTCTGGAATTTTGGCTGCCTGCCTTCTGGATTTGCTTGTTGGCAGCCTTGAAAACTCTGGTGTAAATCACTACCAAATGGATATAAAAATTCCATCTACCAGTAGTAATTGTTATATTGACGTTCAAGCAGATTTCTATGCAAAGGGAAAAAACCTTCATATTTTTGGGGAACCCATAATTTACAGATTATAAAATTGTATTCCTGTTTTCTAAAATGATACTAAAAACACTAGTTACCTAAACAAGTCCATATTTAGCTTGAATTTTATCTTCAGCTGAAGACAAATATTATTCCTAAAGCAGTTTCAGATGAAAATAGTTCTGATAAAAATGAACCCTTGTTGCTAAGTCTATTGCATTGACGATTCCTAGTATTATTTACATTTGGTTGCCATCCATGCTCTGTGCTGTATGTCACTTGTTTTCTATAACTGACATGTAGCTTCCTGAAAACTATATTTAACTGTCCTCTTTGGGAAATGTATAAATTACAAATATGGTGCCCTGACAAAAAAAATGTTACTAGGGCATCAGCTAGCACCAGACTGACAATTGTGCCCATATAGCTTTGGACTACTACAGCTCATGGAGTCAAAGACCAACTGGCAATCTAGTTGGCCACAATGGGCATATGAGGCCATTGGGATCAGACCTTGTCCCATTGGTGCTGCCTGCATTGCTCCTTGAAAACCAATCCTCTGGGGATGAAGAACACAGAGGAATTGAATCCTTGCAGGGAGGGAATTGCTCTGGTTGGCTGTGAATTGAAGAGGGTGTTCCCTAAAATCCTGTAAAAACGCTAATTGGAATAGGAGGCAGTTGCAACTTTGTAATTGAATATACTGTGGTGGGAGCTTTATATTTAGGATTTGGCTTGCTTGGCAAGAGAAATGGCTTTGCAGCTTCTTGCTCTTAATGTCTGTCACAACAGAACCAACTCACTATAGCAATATGTGGCTTAGTTGCCTGTAGGTGATCTGGTTGCAGTAACTAAAGTGTTGCAGAATCAAATTGAGTGTACTTTGGTGTGGCTCATAGTTGCTAGCTCTGTTAGCTGTTTGCTAGCACGTATAGAGACCCTAATGTATGTTCAGTCTGTGCATGGATTTATATGTTCAGATCTCATTCAAAAGAGCTGCAGTCTGACATCAAAATCCACTTGATGGCTTTGAAAATTCCTCCATAAATATATACAACTTTTTTAAAACATTGGAAAAAATATGGATGCCTAAGCAAAAGAAAAAGGGCCTTATAGAAGGGAAAAAATGAAGATCTAAAACTTTCTGGTTAAGACTTGTACTTTGCATGTTGCTGCTAGGGGCTATTCCTTGTAAAATATCAGATGCTTTTCTTCTAAAATGTGTAAAAAGTTATAGGAGAGCATCTCTAAGGAATACAGGGAGGCAGCAGGGTAGGCTGGAATTGCTAAATGGTTCTGTTTCTTGACACATACGAGTTACTGGAGCAATGTAGAAAATACAAAATCCTTTAGCTGATGATAAAAAAATCAAAAATCAAAATTGCTGCCTTGTTACTGTATAAATGTTCTGCTGACCCAAATAAGTCCTCTACTGGATGAAGCACTAGGAGCCAAACCATATGCCTGAAAATGCAGATATCATAGTAAAGGACTGAAGGGATCTATCATTGTGTTGAAAACTTCAGTTGAAAATCTCAATTACAATTAGAAAACTCAGATTTTTTGACTATCATGTTTAAAACAATGTATTTCTACCCTGCAAACAACACTGAAAACTGTCAGTCCCTTCTGTGTAACTCATCCCCTTGAAAATAATCTTATGTTTGACACTTTTTTTGAAAGTTAGTATTTGCATAACACTAGTTACCTTCCCTAAAACTGCATGTTAATTGCCTATGAAATCTCTGAGAAAACTCAGAAAATGGAAGTTAAGCTGTTGATTGTGAGAGCTGTTCAGCCAGCAGTAGCTGTTTCATAGAAGTGGCATTTCAGAATGGCTGGGGCTAGATGATGCCCACTCACTAGCTCAACCTGGGGGAGTAGCTTGCTGTTACCTATATTTGCCACCACCGTTTTGTTGGAAACTTTCAAATGGGAAAGTCAAAAGAGTTTCTAAAATGGTGTTATTGGTGCTATAGTCAGAAGAAATGAGTAGCAAGTCAAACTTGGTCACATTGACCTCTGAAAGTCCTGTCCCAAACTGCATCTTGCTGGGTGTAGACTCATTTCCAGCATCTCCCTTTTAACAAACTGTAGGGTTCATTTAATTTCAAAGTTTTTTAAAATACTGGGTTATGATCCAACATCCCAAGACTTCTTCCACTGTGGGACTTGAATAAAAAATGCACCTGGAAGAAATGGGCAGTATGTGTGTGTCCCTGATACTCCCACGAGAGTCGCCGGCAGTGGAGAGCTGGCTCCCCAGCATGCAGGGCTGTAAACCAGCAGAAGGGGGCATTGAGATAAGAGGCATCAAGAGCCTGGAAAAGAGTAGTACCAGCATAGGGCAGAGGGCTGGGATTTAGAATGGAGGTTCCTCTATGCTTCCTGGTGATTGATACAAACGTTGCTTTATATGCTTGTTTTGGAGTGACTTTTAGAGAAGTTTGAGAAGGTCTGTAAGGGAAAGGTCACTTACTTTTTCCTCATTCTACTTTTATGTAAAGTACAGTTGGCTGCCTGATTTGCTACTGCTTTTACTGAATGCACAGAATAATTATGCCTTCAGACAGGGGTTTCTCTACTTCTCTGTTTGTCTGCCTGAGGTCAAGTGCTGGGTAGTAATAATCTTCAAAATTATCCTAGTAACTGCTAAGGTAGCCAGAAAGGATTTGGGAGTTGTTGAGTGGTTGTTAGGGTTTGGGAGTTTATTTGGGTTTTGGGAGATTTTGTGACATTGGTTTTTGGTTGGGTTTTTTGAGAGATGTGTGTGTTTTTTAATTTTAAGCTGAATTCCACAGTCATATAGCTTTTGAATTTTGAATTCTGTCTTCTGTCACACTAATGGGGCAACTTGTGCCGTTGGCTGATCACATATTCACTGGGTAGAGATTGATAAGTTTCAGCAGCCTGCTCTATTCTCTAGTAATAGAATTGCAGTAAACTGTATTTAATTTTGTTGCTGAATGTCATAAACTCTAGGCTTGATCAATGATATGTTTGAACTCCCCAGTTTTCCTTCAGATTTTTTCCATATTTAGCTAATATGTTTTAGTGTTCACCATTTTCATCCCTCATATACTTCTTCTAACTAAGTGTTAATAACTGAAAATTGAGCATTCTGATCCCTAAGCACTTAAGGTGAGGATCCAAGGTGTGAATATTTCCTATTAAAAGAATGTGGTGTGTTCTATCATTACAATTAAAGGGGGGTTTAGTAACACAAGCCTCTTCTTACCAATAGTTTCTGTGTGGGGTTTAATGAAGTCTCCTGTGATTTAGAGGGAGTCAGGTAGTGATGTTTATACCACAAAGACAAAAAGCAACAAGGAAATTTGATTACTGCAACTAGTGTACAGATGAAATGATGAAGCAAAGAGGACGTCTTGATAACTGAATTTTAAAACATGAGACTTGAGTAAAAGGTACATCCAATTCACCCAGATGCTTGGGACATTGCCTCCTTCAGAAGATCTTGTGTTAGACAATACTGCGAGGTGGTACTTTGTTATGGCTCCTTTGTAGCAATGATAATTCTCACATGTATAAACAAAAGTGCCTGATACTGTATCCCATGGCAGAATTAGTGATGCTTTATGGCAAAGTGGGAACTGATACAACACCATCAAGCCCCTCACCCACTGAGCTTCTTAATTTACAAAAAACCTGCCTAAAATAAATAATAAAAAGACAGATTTGGGGATATTCTTCCTAAGAGTGAAATTAATTATGAACCTGAGCAAAATCTTTCATGTTACTGCTGATTACATTCTTCTGAAATGTGTGTTTCAGAAAGCAAAAAAACATTTGCTTACTGGGTGAATCTCCTAAGCAGAGGTGGTGTGAGTCTCAGCAGTGAAAAAGGAGGGTGATATGTGAAGGTTTATGATAGAGAAGATGGGATAAACTGGAGTTGAAAGGAAGAGCTAAGATATGTACAGACACAGAGCAAATCTCTGTTAGTGAGGACTCCCTATTAAGAACTGAGTGCTTGCCAGCTCAGCTGGTTCAGAAGACAGTGCTGTGCTGCCTGCCAGGGACAGAATTACATGTTAAAGACCTGACACTGGGAAATAATCTCTGAGGAACAAAAAAAGCTTCTTTGCCCACCTGCAGTCTCATGACAAAAGAAACTCTCTGCTGGAGTCTGTCAAAGATAGTGATGAAAAGTTGAGGCCTCAGGACCCTGCAGCCTAGATGGCTGTCCTGGTTCCACCCAGGACACGGTTACTTTTGGCAGTATCTGGGAGGGGCCAGAGCTGGGGCACGAAGGTTGTTCTATACCACCTCATGTCATTGCTGGGGGTGGGGGGGAAAGGGACTCTCTTCTGGGAAAAAGAGGTTCCTTCCCTTTGAAGGGAGCCATCCAGTATTGTCCAGTGTGGTTTTTTCCCATGTGAATAGTTTCTTTTCTTACATCCTCTGTCATTAGTCTTATTACTGTTACTGTTCATTTCCTTGTCTTATTGCTCTTTCTAGTAAATTGTTCTTATCTCAGCCTGTGATCTTTGCCTTTTGTTCCTCCAATTCTCCTCTCCATTCTGCCACAGTGGCAGTGTGGGAGCACTAAATCGGAGAATACCATTCCTAAACCATGACAATGACCTTCAACAGAGTTGTGCTGGTCAGCAGAGAAGAGGGAAACAACAGGGGAAGACAGTGTGGGGAAGGTCAGGGAGGACACACGTAATTTCTCACACCTAGTTCTGTTACAAGGAAGAGAAAAATCGGGTGAGTAGGTGAAATTACTTCCAATGGTAATTATTCCAATTCAAAAAAATGTGTGCTGTCCAGGGGGAGCAGATTTTGGCTGGTTACAGAGCCTGCTCTACCCTCTAAGGTTGGTTTATGGTATATATGTATATTAGGTATATATGGACATGTAGGATTTTCTGTAACTGTACTGCTGGGATTTTTTTTGTAATATATGTATGGCTGGTAAACAGATACTGCTAATCATGCTAGGACATAGAGCTAACACATTTATTCACGAAGTTATTGACAAAGGATGATCTATATTTTTATTTGGCTAAATAATTAGCATGCATGGAAAACTTTGCTGGAGATAACAAGCTTCTACCTGTAACCAAAAGTTAATTTTGTTTAAATTAAAATTTAAAAAAAGCCTGTTCCAGTGAAAGGAAAAAATAGGTCTGTAAATAAGAGTTATGTCTACATGACATTATCTACCCAGCAAAGAGAACAAATTACTTCTGAATGGGCTGATTTGAATATCTGAAGCTGTACTGCCATATTCTTTGCCCCAGCTAACAGACTCAAAGTTTACTAGCTCAAGTGGAACATCACACTGACATAGCTACACTACCCAAGATAGCTTTGATCATATTCCCTACTGTGTCATGTAAGCTAAATTCTAGGATTACTGACTTCAAAGAACAAACTTTCATAAATACAGAGGTGAAGACATTGGGACCCAGCAGTCTGAACGCTGGAGAGGTTTAGAATTGCGTCAAGCTGAAGACGTGAACGTTAGCTGGAACTGTCTGGATAGCAAGGATTATTCAGAGCAAAAAAAAACCACCCAGGGTATGGAGTGTTCAGTAAGAAGTGTTTATGTTTTAAAAGGGACAAAGTGTAAGGATTGCAAAAAGTCAGTGAATAGACTTAAGAAAATTGCTACAAAGTGCCAAAGGCTCTTTGCTCATAAGAAGAAAGAAAAGAAGTAGGAATCCTGAAAAATGAGGCAGAGGTTAAAAATGATCTCTCCTTGCTCAAGTGGAGGTGTTTTTAACCTTAGTTTGCAGTAAAGCTACTGATAACGATGGGCGTGGGATTAATGACAGGACAAATCTAATAGTAAGGGCAGAGAAGGAAAAGAGACCACACCTAAGGTGAAGACAATGTGCTCAGATAGAGGGGAAATAATTATCCTTGTCCTAAGACTGTGATAAAGTATGTGAGTGTGGAGTAGCATGCCCAACGGCATGGCATGACATGACATGACATAACATGACATGGCTTTTAATCAAGGAAAGGATAAAAGCATGCCACTGGAAAGTCATGATGTAGTCCCCCTAACAAAGAAGGGGAAAATAAAAGGATTCACCCAGCCCTCAAGCAGTTACCTCCTTTGGATTGGAATCAGCTTTGGAGAAAAGTCATGACACAGATGCAGTAGTATTGTGCATCAGTTTCAGGATAGGTCATGTGCCCAAACCCTGCAATCTTTGAGGAGATAGCTCAATGCATAAATTCAATGTATTTCGTGTATTTGAGTTTCAGAAAAGCATTTGACACAGTGCCAAGTAAGAGTTAATTCTAGAACTGCAACACGATACATTTGTTGCAAAGTATATTGACAGGGAAGAACAGAGTTGGAGCGAGGTCATTTGTATAGATAGATTTTTTTCTGGATTGCTTAATATTTTCCAATAGAGCCAGTGACAGAAACAAGCATGATTGAAATAGAGTTTGGTCAGTTTTAAAAGAGGGAATTTGGATTAATTTCATATATGAATTGGTCAAACTTCATTCACCAACTATTGGATCTTATAATGCCTTTTTCTGCTTTAGGTTAAGGAGTACCTGATATGATTGCTCATTGTAACTATCTATTTTAATCTCTTTAACCTTTTCTGCTGTCACATCATATGTCATTTTCTCTAGTCCTTGAGAAATTTTTGTGGCTGTCATGAGAACCTACATTTTCAGCACCTTGAAATACACTTCATTCAGTTGTTATTCCAGTATTTTTAAATACCAAAAATAATTGCAATTTAACATTGGTAGTTGGAAGTATTTGCAGCCAGTTTTTATTTGATTCTTGTATGCAAAGTACCCCTACTGTTGACTCAGCCATATTCATCTTGGTATGTGTTCTCTGACCTTCATAACATCACCATTTCTTCACTAACCAATGGACTGAACAATGCTTGTTTCCCTAAATAATGTTGGAGCGTCGTCATGTTTCTTCAGAAGTACAAACCAGAAAGACATATCAAACAGTTCTGAATTAACAGTGCTTCACACACACTTGTATTTGAAGAAAGAATTTACTTTTATTTGCACAGAGAAAGAAAATCCTATAGTTTGAAAAAGTTGCATAAAACATGAATGCATGTACAAAAGAGAATATGATGGTGGTGTGCAGGATCGTCATATTGGCATGGACTTCAGTACTCTTCAGGGTACCATAGCTCACAGAGCTCTGTTTCATCCATTAGGCTATCTGGAACTGCCATTTCTTGATGAGAGGTTGGGACTAATTGAGTTTTTTTCAAAATTTGCCCAGGGATTCAAATATTTTAAAATATTTTGTTTGAATTCTCATCAAGGTATTTTGAAAGGTAATGGAGATGTTCACATTTAATAAATAATGCATGAAAATTCAAAGGCGGGCACATTTTACTTAAGTTTCTAGTTTCACAAATCTACCTCTTCTTCTTCTGTTTTCCTGCCTCTGTTTCTCCCCAGCCCCTGATACTCCTTCTGCCAAAAATTATTTTGGGAATTGAACTCAAACTGGGCAGCTGTAGTCAGATTACTGAAAGTACATTTTGCTGTTAAATGTTGCATTACTAAATCATCTCACTCCATTTTAGAGATGCAAAAGTACAGAAGAAACATGTATGGGATACATATAAAAATTGTAACTTTTTTGGAATGTGGTCTGAGAAAGTTTTGCAGTGTGTGTTTGGAGAGATTCAGTATTTAAGTGAAGATGTTAGAGTGAGTTATATAGGTCATCTCCAAGAAGCAACAATAAGGCCTTCAGAGTATTTCGCACCACAGCGTGCTCTGTAGATGCCTGATATTTTACAGCAGCTTATTCGTAAAATATTTTAGTAAGTTTTAAAGTTTTATTGTTTCTATTTTTGTCTCTGCCTGTAAAGCCAAGCTCCATTAATACTACACTTCCAACTATAAAGAATTCTGCGAGAATAAGGGAACTTATTTATAATGCATTTAGAAACCTTAAAAAATTATCTTCAGAACTTTTGGCACTTGTTAAAGCAGAATATCTCATTATCAGTCACAGTCAGAGTTTTGGGTTTTTTTAACTATATACAGTTAGGTAGGAAAAAGTTCCTGTTCTTTTAAGTTAAATTAAATCTTTTGTTTGCAGCCTAGGAGGGTCATTAAGCTTATCTGTAGCTTTTATTCTGGGTAGGCTAATTCCATGGATGGGATTCATAGTTTATTTTGTGGGGGAGACGAGTCGAACTGTGGAAGGTGTCACCCTGCTCACAGGACTGGGGTGCTCTGAGTCCTGTGTGCATATGAAACTATTGCAGCTGGGTCCCAAATTCCTATTTGCTGGTAGTCTGCAAAGTTTCATCTGTAGCTCAGGTGCTGAATCGATCACCAGGCGTTATGTATTACAGCCAAAATTTGTATAATTTTCTGTGGAAATCTTGGAGGAAATCCCCCAAATTCTCCTCCCTCATAACTTTCTCAACAGGCTTTGTTGTTGTTTTAAATGGATTGATGGTGGTTTAATTAACTGTTTTTTTCCAATGGATGTTGCTCCTGGTCAGAGTGCTGCAATACAAACACAATGCAAACAATGGCCTTCCTCAAGTGGACTTCAAGAGAGAAGCCTGTTTCAGGGGACACAGGAGAATGAAGTCCCACTCCTCTCTAACATCTTTTCCTCGTCTTGGCATCATCCACAAGGTTTCCCTCTTTTCGGTAGTTGTAAGTATAAAACTGTAACTTAGCCATTTGGGAATGATACATTTGCATCCAATTCTCTCCCAAGGCTTCAGTGGAAATTCTCACTGAGGACGGATTTCTTAGATATGTGGAAGAGCGCTCACAACATGAAAAATTACATTATTTTTTGTTTTCCTCTGCATTAAATATAACCCATTATGATTTTCACAAAACTCACTACTCAGACACCAAATTTAAGAGTCAGAAACAGCTTTAATGTAAAAGATGTAGAGACATAATAAGATAAGACAGTCTTTCTGTGAGAGCAGAAATTGCCAGTGGTTGAAATGTCTGTGGAAGCATGTGCTTAAATTATGTGCAACTTCACATTTAGATCTAGAAGATGTAGCTCTATATAGCTTGAAGAATTTCAAGAATTTCTGGCTGGCTTTCACCAAAGGAAAAACAAATCTTTAACTTCTTTTGTTTCCTTTGCCTTCCTTTATTGTAGACATTCTGAATGCTTTTCTTACTTTTTTCATCTTTCGATTCCTCAGTTTGGAGTATTTCAAATTCTTTTCTCCATTACATTCCCATTAATGTTGAACAATTCCTGTCATTTGCACAAGGTATAGGCAAAACAGAATACAATTCAATACAATATTCAAGAAATAACTCTTTGTTTGACAATGGCTGCTGAAGAACAAATGTGGTGATCTTAAAGGGGAAACCTGGGGAATGAACAAACAGATAAAAAACAAAGTGAATTGAACACTCTCCCAAATTCTGTGGTTGTTAGATGGCTTGGCACATATATCAGGTTTCTTTTTTTGGTGAAGTCCCGGAATTGCAGCTCAAGACTTTTAAGCCAGATCCTGCAATTTCTGTTGTTGGAATGTGCTTTGTTCTCTGGTTCATTCCTGAGGTGATCCACCCACTGCTAGGATGGACTTTAAAGTTGTAATCCAGTTTTTGTGGGATCAAAGGCAACCCATCAAAATGAAACTCTTGAGGATAAGTTCCTTGTTCTGCATCCCGCTACTTGCAGTCCTGCCCACTTACTGTAAAACCCTTTACCACATGATCAAAGTCTTTCCAGGGCAAGTGACAAAAATTAAAAACTCAACTAGTGGGATTGGGAGCCCATAAAAGAAAAGGTGATTTAGCGTTTCTAACAGAACAACTTTATTATCTTTCCAAAGAATTTAAAAACTGACTCTTTTCTTGGATCTGACTTGGTTCTTTCTTGCCTATGCTGAGATGTGTCAGAGTATTCCAGGCCTTCCTTCACTGGGAATTAGAGGTTGATTAACCCAGCATTAAAATATTTTTGATGTTTTGGAAAGAACATATAAGTTGCTTATTTTGTATCAGAGACTTATTATACCTCAATCTTGCATACTGCTAAAATTAATATTGAAAAGAATTCTTCATTTTTAAAGAAATAGTAATTGTCATACACTGTTTCTCTTTGGTTTTATGTAGTAGGTTTTATTCAGTTATAGCTGTAACTTTGCAAAAGGATTGAAACTTGTAAAGCAGTGAAAACCTGAGATTTTATAGAATTGAAGAAATTTCTTTCTTCATATCTAATCCTACCCCAGTCATCTATGATAGTATTTTTAATATTAAAAGTGATTCTAGCATCATGTTTCTGCATAATTTTCTATGTGATTTTACCTGGCCAGTCTTGTTTGTGCACTTAATGTTTTCAAAGGGCTCAGAACTTGGCATTGTGTGCTTTGATGAAGGACAAATAGATAAATGTATTAACCTGATTAACTCTTGAAGAAAAAAAAAAGAAAGGATGTACAATAGGTGTAAATCATCTAAATAACTTCTAGAGTTCTGTTTCAGTACTGCCTGGTGGATAATGTCATTTTCTGGTGGTGCATAAATTCAAGTAGTAATCTGTCATATATCACCCAAATGCTTTAAAGACTTTAAAAATAGGAAAAAGACACAATAGTAATTTTCAGATGAGTCAGAATGGTGTGATTTTCTTTATTCTTGCATTTACAAATGCTGTCCATAAAAGGTTTCTCTTGTAATTACTTGTCCAAGGAAACAATTCCCAGAAGAGGAATCTTATTTTAAAGAGCTAAAAATTGACATGGAGGAAATTGCTTTATATGAATTTCTTTGAGGAGTAATGCCAGAATTGAAACCTTTCAGACATTGTGGGAACCATTTATTCATGTAAACAAAGAGGTGCAGGTGAGTGATATATAGGGATATTGAGATATTTCAGGAGAACTCTCAGAAAATGTCGTTGGATGAAGCTGAGGCTGGTTATTGTTTGTTCCTTTGCTGGTTGTTGTCTTACACGATTTCTTATATTGTTTCAAGCACAATGAAGCTTTAAAAGTAATCAGATGTGGCCACCATTAAAAAATATTTTCCCTCCAAAAAGCAGAATGGGAGGTCCAAGTAGCCTAGCTTGGTCACTAGTCTATCAATTTTCTAAGCATTTGGCTTTTCCAGGGTTCTTGCCTAACCTGAATTATTTACTCAGTCAGTGAATTCCTTAGTGAGGCAAGAGGTACCTCTGGAGATATGCCCTGAACAATCAGCTGTTAATTTGTTGACATGAAATTTGTTAATTTGTTTCATGCTCAGAATGTGACCCAGCCACCATCAATGTCTCACAGAATACACAGGATAAATCAGGAATCTCCAGTTGCCTCTGTTCACTCAGAACTCATTCTGTTCCCTGACTGCAAAGGAGTTAAAGCTCTCATCCAAGAACTAAGAGTTATGAGGAAAGACCTATCTTAAGGAGTCCTAAGCACCACCATTTTTATCTCAGGAGCATCCCTGACCACCTGGGAACCACTGGGGACTCTCCTTTCCCTTCCAAAGCTGAGCTGCTGCAAGGATTTCCTTCCCACAGGGAAAGAGTAAGAAGCAGATTTTTTCAAACTCAGTAGAGCTCTTAGAAAAGATGGCCAGTTTACTGATTCCTTCCCTTTTACCTGTGCTGCCCTATTCTTGCAGTCTCAGCACAGGGCCCTCACACCTGATGGAGGTTGGAAGAAATTCAAGGACTGGGTTAGCTCAGATCTCCATACCCATAAAAGAGTATTATTTCTTGTACAGGGTGACTTCAGTGACTAGCAGGTTCTGCGGCAGCATAGAGAGCCTTTTGAAATCATTGCATGTGCTCGTTGACCCCTGCAGTACCTGTAGACAACACCTCAACCATGAGCATACAGCACACTGTGAAAAGCCACAACTTTGCTAAATTAAAGCCAATTACTTTCAAAGCATGCAAGAGCACTAATTTTCATTGATTACTCAGTCACAGCCAAGTTTCAAATTTCATCTGTTTTTATTGTAGTTCTTCTGGAAAAAATTTTGTTAGAATCACTCTCCCATAACCTAAAAATGGTTGCAGGGATTTTGCTTTGACTTTAAAGGGATAAGAAAAAACCCTCTCTCTTTAGGCATGGAAAACTTCAGCCTGAACAATAAGTGATTCAGAAGACTGTGGTTATGAGAAAAATGGACTTTTAATTGGATTCATTTTGCTTATGTAACCGTTTGGCCCCTACCAAGCAGCTATTTTAATAATAATTTTGCTTATCAATAGTAGTCTCCTCTGAACTAATGTATCTATAGCAACAAAAAAGTGCCACATATATATGTCTGTGTTTGTATACAAAGTTTAAAAATGTCCCGCAAAAATTTGTGGAAGAAAACCCTGCCCAGAGGTCTTCATAGAAAGGCATTGCTTCTGGCTCCAGAAATCCTCCAGCCACAACTGGCTGAAACTTGGGAACGTGTTCTGAAAAAAACTAGATTTGCCGGTTTAGATGGACCTTTGATCCAGTTCACTCAAACTTGGATGAACAAAACAACAGCAGCGTGAGGAGAAGCTTCCTGTGAGAAGATTGAATGTTTACTGCTTTGTCCTGAATTCCATGGAAAAAAACCCAGGCTTAGCCCTCCTGCTGTGGCTGCTGTCATTGCAAATATCCTGAGTGCTTTTAGCACCCTGCTTTGGAGTTAGACAGACATGCTGAGTCTGTTCTCGGTGAGCTCCTGCACAAGACCGCTGGAGAAAGGTCTTGCCACCTTGTGGCTTTGTGAAGACAAAGAGCTGGGAATTGTTTCTTGGGTTTGCAGCTGCTTTGCTGTTAAATTATTCAAGCTGTTAATCCAGCTGGGTCAGCCATAGTGGATGAAGTTAAGCAAAAAGACTTAGCACTGAAGTTCCTGTCAGGGAAATACTGGAGGTGACAGATAGAAGAGGCAAGCAAGTGATGCTTTTATACTGGCTGATTGTGCAATGCTTTCTACTGACATTGTCAAATAGGTTAGCCCACAGGTCTCAATAATTACATCATAAGAGTTTGTAAAGGGTTACATGAGAGAAGGCTGGTTTTTAAATGTTGCAGTCCCCCACACCATGGGGAACTCATAAATGTAAATATTAAGTCAATGTTGAAATGGAGACAACTGGAGTCACTACTGTGGACTTGTCAACTTGGCTGAACAAAATGTTGGAAAGGCTGAAGTGTGACTCAAGAGGGAATTAAACAGCAATAAAATACCTATGCCAGTTCACAAAGGCCAAGACAGAGTCTTGAGGTAAGGGAAAAGATAATTTACAATATAATTCAGTAGAGCTGTGATGAGGTTGTGACTTTACTTGCTAATGATTGCTGTAGTGATACGGGATGTCTGGTATTTCACTTGTTTTTCCTGGCTGTATTTTAGTTTCAACATGAGAGGAGTGTTAAAGCTCTATGATCTCTAGTCAATTAAATGAACAGGATCAGATCTTGGATCAGTGTGATTTCTACCTTTTAGCAATGTCCTGAAGAGTAATTTGTAGTTAACCAAGAGACCAGTGAATTAAGAGCAGCCAAGGGATATGTTATGGCAAAAAGGGGGATTCGATCAGATACTTTTGGTTCTGGTACGGCACTCTGTCCTGGTGCAATGTTGGCCACATTTATCATAGTACTTTGCAGTCTGAGGAAAGAGCTGGGAATCCTGGTGGCTATTGGATTAACTTGGGCTGCCTGTACAATTCTCTGTCCAAGAAAATGTGAGCTGAGCCTTCAGCCTTGCATCTATGACCAAGGAGATCTTACCTGGTGTGGGGACTTTCTCAGGTTAGTACTGTGCAGAGTGACTGCTGTGCAAACTCCATCCTTTTCTAGCACTTTTTATTCAATAATATGTTGGATATAGGTTGAGTTTAGAGTTATGACAGTGATAACAGCATTGATAAGTGACACTCATTTCCCTCCACTGAAGTTGTCCTGCTGAACACCAAATAAATCCAGATACGGTCAGATGAGAAAGGCCTCTAAACTGCTGATTGGGGCCTTTACCTCCCAGGTAACTAAAACACTGAAGCTTTAGGAGGAGGCAATAGCATGCTCACTTTTCACAGGGGGGATGCTACCTCTGCTGGCTTGAGAAGGAGAGCCAAGAGGGCTTTAAGAGGAATAACTTCCTGTGTGATACATTTAATTAAATGGAAGAAGCTCTAAACACACAGACAGTCTCATGTAGGTAAAAATAGGCCCAACTTTAGGGAAACTGTAATTGTGCACCTGGGATTGGAGCATAGTGCCCATGCCGTGATCATAAGGTCCCTGAGCATTTTAAGCATTGCTACTTTGCCTATGAACTCTCTCCCTATGGATCAGATGGATTAGGGAGTATTAATGGTATACAGCAGCAAGTCTCACTTGGAAGGCTTTTCTAAATGTCAGTAAGCAGGATAAATGGTTACCCCTGGCCGTCTGAATGGGAGAGATGTTAAGACAATAAGCTTTTGGGGTTGGTAGACAACCCTCAAAACTAGAGGAAGTGATGAAGAAGGTTCAATGAATTATGTCAGTGATCATCACCAAAAATTGATTTAGCTGAGAGCTTAATACAAGCATTTCTATTTCTGAAAAGTCCTTAGTACAGCAGAGGGGGAAACAGTTCAAGTTAATGACAAATCAAAACATTTGAACTTCTGAGTTGTTTGAAGGTCCAATTGTTTTTGGCCAAAAAAATATCAGTCAAATCACATCGAATTTTGATTGATTTAAACGAACATTTTTTAGGGAAATACATTTCTTAAAAAAATCCTCACTCTTCTCTAGTCAACACAGCACTATAAACAAGCCAAGTAAAATAATTAATCTGTTGCGCAAAACTATGTAAAGACCCCATCAGAGAATGATACTCCCTTTTGAGTATATCTGCTCCATCTAATGACAATTGTAAACAAGAGCTTAGATATGATGATAAACTAAAGAGTTTAAGGTTAAAATTCCTTCCATGCCCCACCAGCATTATGAAGCTAGACAGTTTAATCCAAGCAGTCTAGTGTCCAAGAGCTCAGAGCACATCTACTGATCTGCAACATTTTTACATTTTTGTTCTGGTTTTGTTTGTTGCCATGGTGTCTAGTAGAATGTTTAGTTGTGTGACCATTGGACAGGATGATTGTGATTACAGCATGTGGCTGCTTGCCTTCTCATGTGGAGAGGATGCTGGGTCTGTTCCCAAGCCTTTCATCTGTCTCATAGCTCTGGATTTGGAGTTAGGGCTTAGACCCCAGTCTCCCACCATGTTGATCAGTCAAGTCCCAGGTACATTAAAAGGTTGAATTCCAGTTTGTGTGTCACCAGCACAGCTGCAGTATTGCAGAGCAGCCCACCCAACTACACTGTGTGATGGCTCAGTCACAAGAGCCTGGAAGAGATCAGGCAAGCACAGAGTGTGTCCCTCGAGGAAACACAGCAAAACCTCCATCTTTCCTACCTTCAGAATTGCCATTCACAAAACTTGTCTCCAAACCTCCTGTCAACCACAATTAAAACAGTATTTTAAAAAGCAACAAGTTATTTCACAATAAAAATGTCAGCTTTGGAAATATGTTTCCTTTTGATTATTCCTCTATGATTATATAGAGATAAAGAATATGGCAGAGTCCAATATTTGACATTTCAAGCTGAAGGTATTTAGATTAAGGAGGAAGAGGAAGTATTCTATCTCCAGTCTGCTGTTTCTTCAGATATGCCTTCAGTTCGAACGCAGAGGCGTCTCTTAAGGAACTGTCAGTTACATCAGTGTTTGTAAAAATTAACAAAATGGAACTGTCAATTATTTAGAAGTGTAGATGCAGCAGCTGGTGAGCAGTTTGCTGTCTGGCATTCCTCACCAAGAGAGGTGCCAGAAATTTGCTGCCAAAACACTTCAGCTAAGTGATCTCAGATGAAAAAATGACAGCTTCTGCTAATGAACACTCAGTGCTGTGAGCATAAACAGTCATCATAATCCCAGAGTGGAAGGACTGTGGTAGTATCTGGCTTTGCAAAGACCTCCTTTCTTTGCACCCATGTGTACATTTAGCCCAGTCTTACTCTGTGATGGTCCTGGAGCTGGAGTGTGTGCCATCAGAAGAAAGAGAAAAGGACATCTGCTGCCAAGGACACAGCTCAAATGCCTTGATGATCTCTTCTCAAAGTGTCATAACTTTGCTCCAGAAGCAGCTGCAGGAAGGCTTTCTGCATCCACAGCTCCTAAGGAAGGCAGTGAAGATCACAGGAACCATCCCACATCCTGCCCTAGCCATAGTCCACAAGAGATGTCTGGGAGGAAAGTGCCAACACCAGCACAGTATTGTGTACTGGGGGCCTGACATCCGCTGTGACACATGGTAAGCTATAGGGTGTATGGGCAAAATGGTGTTCCAGAGCCACTGCTCTCACCTGTTCTGTGTTAACTGCCCTAATCTCCTTTGTAATCCCTTTAAACTTCTGGTTCCCATATGGTAGGGACAATGTGTTTTGCCATATAGCATGCACTGTGTGGGAAAAGGCCTTCCTTTATCTTCATGGCACTCAGAATGAATTGTTTTGATGATGTATATTTTTGGGAATATTTCTCTACAACTGCAAATGAACTGATGCAAGTGTGAGCTTGATTTAAAACCTAAAGCAGTAGATCAGCAGATTATGCTCTGCAAACACTAACACTTTAGAGTATTTTATAGTAAAACCTTTTAAAGAAAGAAGACAGCTGTGGCTCTGGAGCTAAAGGTTTAGTGTCTTTATTTGAGGGAAGCCCATGTTAACTGGCACCAAAAATATCCTAACATTGCCAAAAGGGGCCTTTGCAATGCCTTCCACTCACCTCCAGGTGACAGACACACAGATGTGTAGACACTGAATACAGGCCTGGAAGAGATTTGGTATTTGCAGAACTATTTTCTACAGCATTTGAGAATAATAACTAGGAATTATACACATCAGCTGGATGTAAGAAACCTTGCAAAAATATCTAGGCTCTGAGAGAGGCCATGTTGGGCAGTCATGCCTTGGGTTGAGATGATAGAAAGTTGCTGAGACTGACAGTGAGGCCAGCTGGGACTACATCTCCCACCTGCCCTACTCAGACTTCTTTAGGATGCCTGATGGGCATGGCAGAAAGCATATTCAAAATCATAAGTCTGGGCCAATTCAAAAGTGTAACATGGAGGACAGACTTTTCATTCTTCCCTTAAAAAAATAGGTGAAACCAATAAAGCTGATCACACACACCAAGGATACAAACCTTGGCAAATGAAATAGTTAATGTTGGCAGCCAACAAAAATCCCTGTCCCCTCAGAGGGGGCAGAGGTGAATGAAATTTCTCTCAGTTTACATTTACTGCAAAAACCATGTTCTCATTTTAAACAGTCATTGTCAGTCCACTTCTATAGTCCCCTATCATAGTCCCCCTGCTAGAGGGGAATATAGCTAAACAGAAATAGGTTGCATCTAGTCAGACATGAGTCAACAACTTGTCTTTTATCATTAAATATTATCCATTTCATACCTCGCCTTTGAGACTTTATTGTGCTCATACAATCCTTTACTTGTCACTTTTCAGGTAGAAGACATGATTTTAGTTAGTCTGCCACAAAGTGCATTTTTGGATAGGGAAGTATTAGCCTATTCTGTGTTCAATCCACCACATGCAGAAAAATGTTAGTAAATAATATAATGGCTCCTGAGGAGAACTGCACAGCTATCCATCCATCCATCCGTCCATCCATCCATCCATCCACATCTAATCCATATGGAAATGTCAGGACCTAAAAAAGAACTTATACTACAGGGCAGGTGTCTTTCTCGATGTCCCTGTATGGAGTTACCATGAAATGCCAGGATGTATTGCCCTTCCATGTGTCTCACTGTTGTTGCTTTGGTAAAAATAACACATTTTTGCAGTTTTATAAATAGCTGTTAGTGAGGTAGTTATTCGCTCATCTTCTCTGTTGTAGAAATATTTGACATACCAAGTATAGACTGTTTCCTCTGCGCTTTTATCCAGACCAAGAATATTCTCCAGTTTCAGAGAGCTGAAGCCTTCCCCAAATGTTTATTTTCTCCATGCAACTTGGTTCTCTAACTTGAATGTCCCATGTGTGACATCCACAGTCATCCTCAGAGAGGATTTTTCGAGAGGGTTGGCAGAGAGTTCACTGGTCCTTAGCTGCAAATTGAACTGCCTGTAGCAGGTTTCTTCCCTGCAGCATTTGGGGATACGCTCAGCAAAATGACAGCCTGTGGATGTAGGCAAAAATCCACATCAAAACAAATACAGAAGCAGAATGCATCTTCCCTGTAGATGCAGCAGTTCACCTGAAAAGTGAGTTTTGTTCATGGGAACTGGGCTCCTACACCTGTCAATCAGGTGGGCACCATAAAATGCAGAGACCGTGAGTTAATAAATAATATTTTACCGCTCTTGTGGGCTTTTTCCCCTACTATAAAAACTTTTTATAATCCTTGCCATGTTTCTGGCTTTATTTATTCACTGCCATCTGTTCTTCGTCTCTTTTCTCTTTTTCTGGGGCTTGCTTACCATCCTCTTGCTTGTTTATCTTTTGGGCCATCCCTTTCTTGCTGCTTCTGCCCTCTTCCCAGTGGGCTCTTCTCCCCATGCATTGCTGGGTATTCTTTCCCATGCACATTTTATGTCTGTAGGGGTACTTAAGCTGCAGCCTTTTCTTTCTTATTCCATGAATGTAGGTGTTACTCTGCATGCTTGAGCTGATTGGGCTCATCTCGGTGGATTTTGCATCTCTTTTCTTTGTATTGTCTTGCAGTCTGTTGGGGAAATGTCTTTAGTGCGAGGCTCCTTGGGCTGGCACTGAGCAGCCATTGAGCACAGAGTGCAGTGCTGCTCCTTGCTCTCTCCTGCAGGAGAGGGAAGGGCAGGGACACAAGAAACAGTGACTTGAAGTCACTCAAGTGCCAGATGTGACAGGAGGAATGGAAATGGGGCTTCCACCTACTGCATTCTCACCATGAAAATACCATGAACTGTCATCCTCACTCTCCCTGTAGTGTCCTGTAGGCATCTTTAGATATGGGCGCTGTTACATAGGAGAAACCTGCTTAAGGGCGCCACCAAATATCAAAATCGGTGTGTTAGATGTTAAATATAGACATTTCTAGCTAATATGGCAGAAAAAAGAATGCAGCCAATTTTCTTCACATTGATGACTTGCAAAATTGTGTTTTCAAAACAAATGTTAAACACAAAAAGATTTGTCTGAGGTGATCCATTGCGTCTTTTCTGTAGCCATCAATTAAGAGCAAGAAGATTTTTTGCTGTCTCACATCTATCTCAGTAACAAAATTAATTTGCCATATTTACCACAGCAATCCCTACTTAGGAAATTTTTGGAAAAACCACTAGGAGGAAGTAAAATAAGTTTTGAATGTTATTGAACATTAATCTAGTTTTTTACACAATGAGAACCTTTTATTCTGTAAGTTAAAACAGAATGTATGCAGCCTGTTTCTAATTCACATTGTCTGTGAAATTGAAGCAATGGTTTCATCTTGACTTTCATGTTTGTCGACCCTAGTAAAAAATGCTCTCCATCAATTGCTCATTATTTGCTGAGGTTGTTTACTGCTAAGTTTGTGTAGGATTGCAAATTAAACAAGCACATTGAAACTCCATGGTCTAACACATGGCCACTATTCATATCTGGCAAAGCCTTTTTTCCTCATTGAAAAAGCATCACTGAAAAAGCATCTCAGATATAGTATTTTTCTTGATATTAAAAAAGTGCTGTGTTTCAGATTTGTTGGGCAAACAGTACAGGAGATAGGAGGGGATTTAGTATAAAAGCAAGCTATTCAATGCCTAAAATAATAACTAAACTTTTTCTGTGCAAGCAATTGAATATTAGCATTAACATAGTAAGAGGTAAGAAAGTAATGATCTCCTGTATGACTATATGTACAAATTTCCAGCAGGATTTGATTGATTAATTATTGCTATTTCAAAATTATAGTGGAATGATTCCTTGTTTATAGAAACAATTTTTGAAAGCAACAGGAGTTTATGACTTTAGGGGTCATATTTCTTGGATACCTTAGCAAAATAACTTTAGAAAGGATTCCTTTTCAGAAGGTTACTTCTTGATGCTTTCTGAAGACCTGACAATGTCAGAGCCCCTGGTGTGAACACCTAAGATGTGATTCACTCAGTGCCATTATTTTTTTAATTTTACCCACCTTCATTCAAAAAATAATGAAAAAAATACTTAGTAAATCAGCAGATTTATCAAAGGGGGAAAAAATCGTTAGTTCTTTACCACTTTTCCTTGCTGATAGATGACTACTTTGTAAGCACCAAGCCATGCAAGTACAGGAACACCAGTATGATCTCTTCAAGACTCTATTTTCAGAAGCCTGTGAACCAGACAGGAGGTGCTCCTGGTACTACACTTGGCTGGTGATGGGCATTTGCTCTGCTGGCCATGGATGTTTCATGTGCCTGGAAACACCTCCTGAAGGGGAACTACTGCTGCTTCACATGGACTTTTGTTGTGTGCTGTAGGAGAGCTCACTGGCTGGTTTTCTTTTCCTCACCTGCAACTGCTACAACCCATCTATCTTGGTAATTGATTTCTCTTCCTCAGCTAAAGATCATCATCTGGTGTCTCCTGTTCAGAGCCTGATCTTACAGGAGTTTGGGAAGCCGTAGCCTACAGACATCTGTATCAGATAATGCAGTGAAAATGAAGGATGAGACACTGCCGCACCTGAGCAGAGCCCTCCACCTGTCACACCATTTTCTTTGATTTCTTCCTATTTCCTTTCTGCTGCTGGTGCTCTTGGAAAGGTGAGGCCTCATGGAGCTGGAACCCAGCTGGTACAAAGGCAACTGTCAAATTGTTCCTGGCTATGGACACGAGAAGCTGCAGCCTCAAGCCTGAAAATTACACAGCAGGATTGTAATGTCAGTGTTGCTGCTCACTGTAAGCACTGCATATTCCTATTCCCAGTGGCCCAATAATGGGCTTCACAATGGGGCAGTTGTCAGCTGCACCCGGGGGTGAGTGGCACCGCGTCTTCCCTATGACCTACAGCTGTGGGCACGTGGGATCACGGCAGGCAGGCGCCCGCCGCTGTGTGGATGAAAGCTGCGCAATCTGCGAATGGCATTTGACGAGCTGCTGTGGGAGAAAGGGCTGACAGCAAGGCAGGGGGAGTAGCAAGTTTTATCTTCCACGTGGCAGCAGTCAGTGATAAAATAGCAGTGGGATTTATGTCCCAGCATCCAACTTGTCACTGTCCAAGAAGAAACACTTCATGGGACAAATAGCAGTGTCAGCAGAGCACGTGTGGAACTTACGTTTCTGCGTGACCCAAGAATGCCAGCACAAGGTAACAGCTGACACCTAACCATGATTTTTTTAGGCCTTCATGGGTTTATCTTGATCTTATATTCTATGCAATTTAACCCTTGGGTCTCCATCTGTAAATTTATCTGTTATAAGACAAAATAACCTAGCCAAGGACACTGGAGAATGAGGTGACCTAGCTGAGTTGAATGGAAATTGAGATTGCTAAGTAGCCCTGGAGGTCTGCTGCAAGTTATATAGAGTTCTTCAGAATTTTGCAGTATCACATTTGGTACGGGGATGAGGCTTCTTAAATTCTGCTGTTAAGGAAGAAAAGGATGCATTTTTCACACCATAAGGAGAAGCTGTATCTGGCAGTGAAGCCAGCTCTGCAGGAGCATGTAAGTGCCCAAAGCTAGTGGCAGGCTCCTTGTGAAACTGATAAATGGATGGAGCAGCTGTCCTGGATTTCCACTGGGAGCCCTGGAACTGCCAGCTTTTCCCAGGGACTCCAACTACAGCAAGGAGACATCAACCTGCAGGTGGTTTGCCAACACTTGGGCACAGTCTAGCACATTAAAACTGAATCACTGGTGAAGACAAGAGGAAGACTTTTCAATTCATCCTAAAGAGGACCTGATCTCTATAAATTAAAAATTAGTTAGTTCCAGTCATCATCTTATTTCCTAGTGTATGGTATGTTGGTGAAAAGATGGACTTTGTACGCTACCATGTCAGTAATGGATATGAAATCTAACTTCAGAGAAAGCTCAAGAGGTATTTCTTGTCATTCTGATGCATTCAGGCCTACAAAAAATTGATTGTTTACTACTTTCTACGAAATGTGTCTGCTTGCTATGTTTTTTTGCAGACACAGAGCAAAATGTGGTTTAATTCTTCAGCTCGTTCCCCAGCTCTGGGTAAGTCTGTGGTTTGGGGTGGAGAGGAGAAAGGCTCCAGGCAGAGGAATGAGACAAAATGTTCTTGTGGTCATTCATGTAGCTTGTCATCAGCTCCAGGGGAGGCAGGCACAGCTCTTGTGAAGGCTCTGACAGCACTGAACACAGCTGGGATTGCAGAAAAAGATGCACAGAAGGAGCAGTCCTGTGATGAAGAACCTATTTCTCACGCAGAGAAAGCCCATCACAAAATGTAAAGCTGACCCTGCAGTGACAGAAGTTCATGAAGGGTTCAGAGTGCACATGAACATCAGGTCAGTGGTGCTTTTACGTGATCTTTTCTGCAACCACACTTTGCGCACAGGTGCGCAAAGGTACCTGTTTCTATAGGGACAGGTAGGAGACCTCCTTTTTGCTTGGAGCAGCACACAGGCAGTGAAAAGGACAAGCACTTCCCATCATGGGCAGTGGGGAGAGCTGCCCACTACTCCATGGATACCTGCCTGCTCTGAGGCATGGGTCCTGCAACCAAGGGACCCTTTGTCCACTGGAATATGCACTTCACAGATGATGCTTTTCCTGATGCAGAAAGCAAATTATCCACACTTAAGCTCCATGGGGGAACTTTCCCAAGAGGAAGGAACACCAGAGGGAAAAAATGAAAATTACATCCTTCTCCTTCCAAAGAAAACAGCCCTCCTCCTAGACCCCTAATTAAAATGCAAAGGTTTAATAGAAAAGACAGCAGAAGGCTTAATCATTGTGACTCAGCTCATGGAAAGACGTCCAGCATTCAGCTGAACAGCAGCAGATTGCTGGCTTCCTTTGAGGAGAGACTACCGTTCATTGTTCCCTGGAAAGTGCCTGATGTTTTGATTGTAGGGGATGTAAGCAATGGCCTGCTGTCTCTCATTTGCAAGGGAGTCAAATTCTGGTCAAAGAAAGAGGTGAGGACAGTCAGGAGAGCAAGCCTGGAGTCACAAGCTCACAGAGCTGCGGTGGAGGTGTGGGCTCATGGACCACCCAGATGCTCTTCCTTTCATACTGGAACATCAGCTAAACCCAAATCTTTTCCTAGCTACATCATAAGAACTTTTTTCTTGGAGCTTAGCGTGAGCATCCCCAGGTGCAGGTTTGTCCTGTTGATCCAGTACCATGAGAGCCTCGATTCTCCTTTCAGTCCTGCCCTTCTCCCAGCTGAAACTGTGCCCTCTACTTGCCTTTTCTGAGGTCGTTTTGTGTCACTCAGCTTAGGCATTATATATTTTCAAGTAAGATCTGTTTTCAAGTTGGGCACCTGGTAGCATGCATTAAGTATATGTATATATGTGTGTTTATGTGTTTTTAGATATATATGTGAACTTAGAACCAAACTTTTATTTTTATATGAGCTCTATGGTATAATATGAAGTTAGTGACACTTTATGGATAAGAAATTAAGCTACAAAGCATTTAATTTTTCTAGTGAATTCATAAAAAAACTGCATGAATGCTCCTGGTCAGAAAAGAACAGAAAAACAAACCAAAAAGAGCACCTTTTTTCAACATTTGTTAAGCAGATTAAAAAATAAATAAATATATTTTTAATAGCTTTTCACTTGGAAAAGTGAATTCTAAAAGTTTTGAATCCTGTAGAATGTTTTAGTCCACTGGAAGTAATACTGAGAAGGGAAATATTCTCCAAAGAAATGCAATTTGAAATTGGGATCAGGCTGAAACCATTTCAGTTCTGTCTCTCCCAGGTTGGCTAGTGAATTGAGGAGATTAATTGCATGGCTTCCACTGTCCCTCAACACAGGAGTTCAGGAATCCTGATACCCTGGATTTGTGACCACAGGAGTCTATGAATCGTGAAAGAACATTTAAGCACAGGACTCCAACTACAAATAAAAATATGTCTTTGTGGAAATTTAATGGGAAGATAATTCACAGGCATGTTTATTAGTAGGAAGCTATTGCATAAAATGTATGGGTAAGGCAAAACATTGGTTAAAATACCACCCAGGTAAATCAGTTTCCCAGGCAATACATGGAGAGTGCTGCCATTTAACTGCTCTGAGGCAGCCAGCAAAAATTCTACAGCAGCCTGCCAAATAGCTAGATGTTGCTGATGGAAAAAATTAGCCTCAGTACATTGGCATCTGGAGTCTGTGACTGCCATCCAAAAAGAAAAGGAACTGGTGCTGTGGAATTGGGTAATTGCACTCCAGAAGCCTACCGCAAGTCTGCTGCGGCTTTGTAATTAAAAAAAAAAAAAAAAAAATTTAAAAGTGTTCTTAATTAAAAAATAAGGGTTTGAAAGTATAGAAAGTAAGATGTTAGGAGAAGACATATAGTTATGTATGGATAAAAGGAATCACAATTTCTCTGAGTGTCCGAGTACAACACAGACATGTATGTGTTTCTGTGCATGTGCTGGTTTGAGAGTATTTGTTTCTGTGTCAACTCTGTGTCCATTTCACAAAGAATTACACACTCCATTTACTTGAGATTCCAATGTATATTACTTGGGAAAAAAATGTTTCTGAGTACAGCCTATGTTTTAACAATTATTCCTTCCTCTCTTCCCTGCCCACTCCCTGCTGTAAATAATTAATTTATTTTTGGTGGGGGGAGGCTGTCAGATGCCAGCAAGATTTCAAGGGTGGCTGTCAGATGCCCCTTGTGATTTCAAGGGTGGCAGTGTAGCTGAAGCAACCACAGTGGAGCAGCAAGTAGAGCTAAATTACCAGTTCTTAATCTGAAAGTATTCTTATTCATAGGAGAAATTTACAGGAATCATGGCAGATTAATGCAAACGTTTTAGTTACCTGAATTGTCACAGTTTGCTTTACTGCTGATGTCCAGGAGATGACACTGAAACCACTGCTTATATTTCTGCATGGCACTTTGTTCTGAAGACTTCAATTGCAGGTGCTTAGAAGTCCTTCCCTCCAAACAAGCAATGACACATACTTCTCACATTTGAAACTTTACAGAAAACCCACTTAGTAGTTTTCCATTAAATTAAAAATCACTGTATTTCCTGTACAAGACTGATTGAAAGATGCTGTAGGTTTAAAATCTCAGGCCTAGAGAGCATCTAGTTCTCAGACAGGGATATGGTCCGTGCCAAGTTACCTGTTTATAGGAATTCAAGGATTTATCAGTGATAGGAAACTGCACAATGTGCGGACATGAGGTACTATTTTATCTATTATTCCAAGTATACAGGGATGTGGTAAAATCCGATGTCTCCTCTTCCCTGTCCGTGCAGAGGGAGGGTGAGGAAGCATGTTATTTGTCATAGACATTGATGGGACTGATCACATGCTTAAAATTAGGGAAGAGCTTACGTCTTTTGCTGAAAGACCACGTGTGCTGCACTGGGTAGTCCTGAGGAGTATTCATGAAGGATGCAATGCAGTTGCATTGTAATTCAGACTTTTCTGGATGTCTTTTGAGCCTTCAGTGTTATTTGAGTGTGTCTGTGACAGTTAATAAACCTCACTTTCTATGAACAGAACAATAAATAGGAGGTGGTTCATATGCCATGGTGGAATACCCACAGAATAAGACAGGTACTATTTTGTTTTGCCTGTCACAGCCTTTCTATACTACAAGCAAATGTGAAGAAAGGGGGGCGGGGGGAGATTAATTAGAGGTGAATTAATTATTGCGTGAAAATCTCTCATGCCAAGAGAGGAGTTCAGAGGTGTTTTTTTGCTTTTTGTGCATCCCCCACACGCTTTTTGTGGGGGATGATAGATTTATTGAAGTCAGTGTTAATTTGCAGAGGGAGTTCTTGCATACTTTAATAATGGCAGATAAGAAACATTAGTGAATAAATATTTGAAAATGTTTTTTAGCCATTTCTGGAAAGCTGTTTTTCTTAAAAATTAAACAGAATGCATTCACTAAGGAAAAGGCAAGACAAATATTGGTAAAGGAAAAAAATACATTGACTCAAGCACAACGCTATGCAGCAAAGGATTTAAGCAGGTACTTAAGGTAGGGCACATACCTATCTCCTTTTCTGAATTACAGCCATGATTACAGGACGTTTAATTTGCTCTTTGTAGTGTCCTCGGGTCTAGAGATCTTTTTGCTTTCACAAAGAAATCGCAGTCATTAATCATAAGGCATTAACATTCCCACTGCTGGGATTATGAATTACATTTCTGTAATAAATGTGAATGCCATTTCCCTCATCTCCTGTTCTTTCAAGAGTCTTAAAAGTTTTATTTCAGCTTTCAGACTTGTGCTGAGGGCTTTGGCTAGGAGTTCGTGCTTCTGGCTCACTTGAGCTAATTTGGCAAGTAATTTTAAAACAACTTCTATTGTACATAGAGTTGCAGTGTTTGAAATATTGCTCAGTCAGCTCTTACTTCATGAACAGTTTGTTTGATTAGGTGCCCAGGTGAAACACAATCGGGGAACCTGGTGAGCTGTAAGCCTTCTGCAGGGAGGAGGAAATGAAGTGGATTTGCTTGCTCCTTGGCAGAGCATTCCAGCCGTTCGGCTGTTGTGCAAAGGCGTATCGCCTCCCTCTGTCCACCTTTCAAAAGCATTGCTGCTGGATTTTGTGAAAAGTCCTATTCTGAAAACTACTGTGAGGCATGCCCTTGGGCATCTACTGAAGTGACCATCTAAGTGGGTCTTGTTAGTGGGTTTTGACTTGGCTTAAGCTTGACGAGCTGCCAAGGCTTGGGGCGGCACCCGGTGTGGGCAGGAGGACGATGCTCAGCCTTTATCAAGGGGGCATCCAGGTCCTAGTGCTCCCAGAAGGGTTAACTGCCTGCAGAGCATGGGCTGTCAGGATTATTAAGGCTTTGAATTTAAACTTCTAAACTTGATCTGAGCCTGACTTTATGTCTCTCAGGACTTTTTGTGGACTTTCTCTTCTTAAAGGTTCCTAAAAGCTGCTGTGGTCATGGTGGACTTTACAGCACCCACGTGGTGATAAAGCTGAGCTGGCCAAAAGGGCCCTGGTGCGATCTGAGTGTTCAGGGTCTCAGCTATTTCTCACTGGCCATGTTGGAGACACAACCTGAAGCCTGCTGCCTTCAGATAGGTTTTGGGATGTGCAAAAGTGAGAATGCAGGCAGTGACCCATGACCCATTGCTGTGGGGAACCTGGCTCACCAGGTCTGCAAGGAGGAGGAATCCCAAAACCACTATCAGAAATCCCAGCAATAAAGAATTCACCTTCAGCAAGGAATTAATAGAAAGTGTAAGCATGAGCTCTGGAGAGGAAGAAAAGGAAAGTAAATCAAAAAAACCCCAGTGTTTGTTTCCAAATTATTCCTGAAGCAAGACATACTGTATCCTGAGGACAGGATACATATCCTGACATACTGAGGACAGAAAAAGAAAATAGATTGAGTTTATATAAAGCTGCATGTGGAAAGCTTCCTGGTAACAAAAGGAGCTAATAAAAAACAAATATCAATGAGAATCCAAATATTCATCTTTAAAATCTCTGAGCAGTAAAGTACACATTACAGACCTCTTCAGTTTTCTGGCAAAAGCTGCAGAAATGGAAACTCAAAAAGAAATAAAAAATGTGTTTGTTTAATTCTCCAGTTAGAGCAAATCTCTAAGCAAGCTGCATTTTCTAAATAAGGCACTTTTTGTCACCTGAGTTGAAAATGCCTTATTCAACATAACCTATAAAGAATTCAATCAGTCCTGATGGTAAATTTAAAATGGCAAATTTCTTCCTACCTTGCCCAAAACCAAAGAGCTGGGTGCATTTCCTAGGACAATTTGACAGGATTTGTCAGACATTCATGAACATATCCCGCAATCTTAAAATAAATCCAAATGAACTGGGTGGTTTTGGTGATCACCCTCTGTCAGAGGCTTTTACTTATTCTTTCCCAGGGATCACGTCATGGTGTCATGAGAGACTGCTCAGCCATGCAGAGAGCAAACTCCTGCTGTCATCTCCTTAAGCCTGAGCAGGAGAAAGAGGAGGATCCTGCTGTCCCAGGAGGAGGAGGGGAGGAACATGCATGGCTTTTGGAGGGGAGCTTGAGCCCATCTTTTGCCTGTGAGCTGATGCCATGCCAGTTTATGTCTAATCATTCAGGCTGGCATTTCACCTTAAAACCTTACTCTGAAGAATGTTCTCCTTTAGAGGTAAGGGACATTTCAAACTAGCCATTACTTAATTTCCCATTTTTCCTGTATCACAAGGCAGCAGCAAACCCAAGAGAATGCAGCTGTTGGAGCAGTTTCTGCTCAGTGTGGGAGGCTGTAAAAGTCAGGCCCTTAACAAACAGCGCTCTTCTTATGTGGACATTGTTGAGATATGGGTGTTTCATGACACCTTTATCTCTGTCATGATATGACACCCATGGTACTGCACCTCCCAGGTACTCTGGTTTTCTCAATGCTTCATGTGTGGTGATAGCAAAGTCTCCACTGCCTAAACTAGGCACAGACAAAATACCAGTGCCTTTCTGAGCAGCTTCTCGTAAGATATCAAAAGGACCATTACATAACTCATTATTATTATTTTTATTGATTGGGAATAAAGTGTATGCCATCCGATATTTTATTAAATAATACACAGTCACTTGATGTAAGAAGTAGCAAAATGGGGTTGCAAAGCCCTCAAAAGCTATTTTAGTAGTTCTTTTCACCAAACTGGTTTAAGGTGACTAGCATAAAAATTATATTGATGATTATTTGGCACTTCCCCCCTCTCCCCTTTGGTGAGTTGTGGTGAAACCATGTGAAAAACCCATTTTTGGTAGCATTTAATTGTGGATGCCTGCACAAGACATTTTAAAGCTGCAGTGATAGATAATAAACCCTTTCTTTTAAACATGCCATTACAATTTCCCATTATATTGTTGCAGTGGACTGAACATAGCAGCAAACCAAATCCTAAATCCATAAAGGCAGTAAATTAAATGTGGCTCCAGTGGTTTTGGAGCTTGACCAACAAGTTATCTTTATTAATGCATTCAGGGAAAAGGTCTCATTTTATTACATTATTTTCTTAATGATAAAGGCAGTAATGGAATCTCAGCAGAACACACCAAAAGAATCTTAGTTTGCTGGCAGTTGGGTCAAATTTTTGTCCGTGTGTGCTTGGTACAGGGTTAAGACTTGGCAGTGTCCAACTCACTGACTTCTGTCTTGAAAAGCACAGCCTTTTGCTGCTTCTCTGTACTTGCTAGTTGACATTTTCTTGGCTTTAAATGAAATTTTGACACATAAATCCCACATGTCAAATGATATTGTAAAACAAGCATCCAAGTGTCAGCACATAGCCCAATAGTCTGGGGAGTAGAGAATAGAATAAGGAACACCTTTATGCAGTCTTTCATCTGCATCCAGCCATCTGCAAGTAATTTGAAACCAGTTTCAAATGAAGCTAGGTTGTTTGGTCTGTTAAGGCACACAAAGCCAAAGCAGAAGTTTGGAGTCTTCATGGCTTTTATTGACTTGCTAATAAGTAGATAAAGCCTTTATTTTCCAAAACTGTTCTTTTCTCAGATAGCCTGTTCCAAAGAAAGCCTAATTGAAATTACAGAAGTCTCTTGCAGACTGCCACAAATTCCATTTTTAAATAGCCTGCTGATATTGAAAGACTTCATGATGAGCCTTTCACTTGCAAAGCAGGACTGGTGGGTTCCCCACTGATGAACTGTTTTGTTGGACTTGGGGAGACATTAATGGTGCCAGGTTCCTACAAAACCACACCAACAAAGGAGTGTGGATTTACATGATGATGGGCTGGCCCCAAGATTCACGACTAAAATACTACAGCAAGCCTCATTTAGCTGCCAGCTGCAGTGTGTACTTTGCCATACATATTTCTTTCCTTTGTAGTACCATTGAAAAAACAGAATGCAGGTAACCCATGGTCTAACAGGGTTTTTTTTCAAGGGCCTTCAGCTGTGGCAAACTGGTATTTAGCAGAAATAAGCTGAACATTCAAATGTATTACATATGTGTATTAGATATGAAGACAGTTATGAATTTCAGACGACACAAAAACATGGACCTTGAAAAAAATTTCCTGTGCTCCCAAGACAATGGGTCCTGTGAACCTCAATGCGTAGGCACTGTCAGTAAGACTGGAGAAGATGAGCACCATGACATGCAGATTCCCAACTGAGTTTTGTGGATATACCGAGAATGTGACGGGTGTGAAGTGGGTGTGGATCTGAAGAGCCAAGAGATTATGAGTACTGCCTTAATTAAATGCAACTACTTATAGCTGTCGATCTATCCATCAAATATGAAATATATGTGTATATATCTGGGTGTATATATATCTAAATATATAATTCTTAGGGAAAAAAGTCAATCTGATTTTAGCAAAGGGCCTATTAGTTTTGATTGAAAGAGATGACACTGAGGAGGCTTAACTTGGAATGACTTTTAAAGGTGAATAAAAACTCCAACCTTTGATACCCATGTGCTTTGGGTACACATGGACCTTATGTGATGTGACTGGCTTCACTGGCAGCATCATGCTGGGGATGGCACAGTGAGGTTTGACAGAGGCTGACTGCACACACTGTGATGCTGAAGCTGAGCATGCCCCCCAAGGACAGGTCCAGGTGGTTTCTTGTCGCAGTGACGACACAAAAGAAGAGATGGAGACACCTGTTACCAGTAAGGAAGAGAGAACAGGAAGGGGGGCAAGGCCTGCCTTCTTTTATTTTATATACATTTAGAATTCACTATTCATTGGAGGAAATGAGTTCTTCCTCCCTCAATCACAGTGGTCAAAGGAAATGTCCATCAACGTTCTGTGTCCAGGAGAAAGGAATGTAAATGATAAGATACAGGTACAATAACATGGCCATGTTTACATAGAAAAGTGTGAGAAACTAGCTACAAAAGAATGACAACATCCAGAACTGCAATAGTCAGGGCAACAGTTTCTGACTGCCTCTACCTGGGACTCATGGAAGGTCCCTCTTGCACTGCCCATGGACCATTCCCACAGTCAGCATCCATCAAAGCTGGGGGAGATCCAGGTACAACAAGGGTGTGAAAGGGGATTGTGGGCAACCAGATGTGTCCAGTCAGGGCAATAATTTTGTGAGTCAGGGGGTTGGTGTAGAATGAGCTGTTTGGCTTCCCCCACTGAATGTCCCTAACCGTGTATTTAGTTGTGTGGCTGGGCTCTGGGATTTTAACATCTTGCTCAGCACACTGACTTGATCCTGGGCTGTAAAAAACCCAGTAACCCAACAGGCTTCACTGAAAACTACATGTCCATCTGATGGGGAGTATGCAGAGCAAACAACCCACAGCCACATCACTGAGCACATCCAATCTGTTAGTTAAGTTTTTTACCCCATAAACAAAGTCTTTACAGTTGTGATTAAACATGAAGAGAAACCAGTGGAGGCCAGAAAGACAAATTTTTATGGACAGGAACTGGATAGTGGGTTTAGTTGTGTTTCACCCTGCTGGGACCTTTCAGCTCTGTTTGGTATTTCTGTGCTTGGAAAGGTGTCAGAAGTGAACAGCAGAGCTCAGCTGGCTGTGTGGAGGTACCTGGGCCTTCCCCATGTAGTTTAAATGGTTGTTTATACTTCAACAAGTGCCTGAGATGCCTTCAATTTGCACTGATTGTTTTTAAGGGGGGAAAAAAAACACTCAAAGCCTACATATATGGTGGAACAAAACAAAAGATGCTGATTTTGCCAAGCAAGCTCTGATGGTACAAGGTTGGAATGGAAAGAAACTCTTTTGTGAGCTATTCATATGACTAAGGCTTTTACAGGTCTCCATCTTATTTGGTCTGATTCTTGACTCTGTTTATGGTGCTGTCTTGGAGTGACTTGTGGCTCAGTTTGTGTGCAAGCAAGGGGAAATCAGAGGTGGTTTCACCCTGTCACTGCAGTCCTTGGCTTTGCACTGATGGCAGCAGCTGTGCCTCCCTTTGGTGTCCTCCAATTCCCTAGTGGGGGGTGATGCCAGCACTACCCTGCCTGGAAGCTCTGAGGGGAATGCATTCCTGTGGTGTCAGACAGCTTGTCAACTCATCCCAGAAACACAGGGCAATGGAAATAGGCACTGTCCACTCATCACTGCAGCATTTCTGCCTCCCCTCAGCACCTCACACAAGGCCCCCAGGTGCTTCAGGAGAAGCGGGCCCAGCCTCAGTGCATAATGCTCCTTTTGCATTGAAACAGGCAGCCCTTGCCCCTCAGCACCTGCACGACCTGCAGAAGGAAGCTGACAAGCACAGAGGGGCAAGAGGGTAGGAGTGCTGGGTGCAGTGCCAAAAATCAGCTCTCTGCCTTCTGTTTCAGAGAATTTCACTTCTCCAAGATTATCTGTGAGATGAGACTGCAGCCAACATGGAAGGAACCCCTAAACAGATCCTCTTCTCCAGATCTCAGGCTCTTTTTCATCTTTTTCATCAACCTCTTTTCTGTAATGGCAGACAGAGTCTTATGGGAGCAGTTAGAGCAAGAAGCACACCTTTGGAAGATGCACAGTGGTAAATATGGGCACGTGAAGGCAATGTGGAGATAGCAATCTCTCTCCCCCATGCCCAGGAAGGGACTGTTAAAGCAATATGTTCCCTGATACTGCTTGATTTACTACTGTGGATGTAACCTGTATGAACCTGGTCTGTTATCCCTGCAGAAATTTGGCCATTATTGTTGGGTTAGATTCTAGTCATCATTTTTCATCAGGTGCCTGGCTTCCTCAGAATTTGTCCTGCTATCTTGTTTGAGAAATCAAATTGCTGATTCAAAATTAATAAGGCTTTGTTTTCCCTATGGCTTATACAGACAATGTCTTGCTTTGCTAATATGTTCCAGGATACTACATGATATCCCTCTTTGCTCAACTGTGCAGCATAGAAATACCATAAAACAGACATTCCTATGAAAACTCATGTAGAAGTATTTCTTGAGTTACTTTCCTTAGCATCTAATGATTTAGTACAAAACAATTGGCCAGAAAAGTGCTTACTGTAACTTCCTTAAAATCCATGCAGCTCCTGTTAGGGAATCTTTTTTTTCCTACATATTTATTTCAAACTTCAGCAGTGTTTTATTTTCATGAATTACAAATTTAAGACTCACAATTTTAGCATACTTGAAGCTGAATTCACTGGTGGACACTGCTGTTACAAAATCATGTAGAGTATTTACAGGACCAAGTGTATGAGTAGGAATTTGAGACATGTAGAGCTTGACACATTTTTAAGGATGACATAATATGGCCAAAAATGAATGTGATCCATTTTATGTACTGATCCCACTCAACAGCTAGCAAATTTGAAAGTGTGCTTTCAGAGATAAATTCCACCCATTTCCAGTGAGCATATATGGATTTATTCCAATACACTTAGTTTCTCCAGTTCACAAGGCTACAGCAGAAACTGGGTTTATTTCATACCTATGGGCAGCCAGCAAAGCATACTAACACACTTAAACAGTTTATTGATCTTGGCCATTAACAAAGGCATCACAAAACCAGTGATGCAAATTGTGTTTTGTGGAGTTTAAAAATTCTATGAAACTATGTTTTTTGAGCAATATGCCTAAGAGAAAGGAGTAAGAGCTAGCAGAAAGGTATGTTTCTGCAACAACTGCGATTGTGTTAGGCCAACACAATTGACAGTTTTATGGAGTTTAACTAGCTTCACTCATTTTGTAATTAAAAGTTTCATCAACACAGCAGAGACAATGAGCATTTGTGGCCTCTAAAGACTTTGGTTTGTTTTCATTACAGTGTTGCAGTCCAGAGAAAGAGGGAACTAGCACTATCTCAAGGCAAAGGCTTATGTAACAAATTTTGCACTCAGTGCTTTTTTATACTCGGGGTCAGCTGTGTACCCTATAGATTGGCACGATATGGATGATACAGGGTGATTGTTTTACACAAATTTGTCTTTCACAGTACTGAACTGTGTAAATAGCAGCCTTTAAAGCAATTATTCCTCACCAGAGACTTTCCTTATACAAAAAAAAAAAGTCCCTGAGTTGTGTACTGTCATAACAAAGAAGCTTTCTCATGCTACCATCTTGATAATCACTGAATTCATCCACATTTTGCTTGTATACATCTGCACATAACAGAGAAATTCGGACAAAATTTTTTACTTTCGAGAAAATTCCTACCATTTCTTTTTCTTAAGAAAGAATTGTCAGTAGCATTGTATAATGTGTATATATGTATATAATTGTATGAGGTGTATGAGCACATCAGCCACATGCTACATATTAATCTACCTCACCAGCTGGGTTAATCTAGCTCTACAGCATTCAGGACAGTTTCAGAGTCAACATTTGAAAAAACTCGTGGTTACAGCAGTGTTTCTTCCCCAATTTTTTTTCACTCACCACCGCATGTGCTTTAAAATGCAGATTAAAATTTAATCCTTAGCCAGGGACACATTTGAGACATTTGAGGCATACATGTGGTTCTGCACTCAGGGTGAAATCCAAAGATGAGGTATGCATTTCTCTTCCAGACTTATACCCAAACAGGTGAGAGTGTAAGTTGGTGTCAGTTACATACTGGGGTCTACAAGGCAAGTTAAGAAGATTTGATTTAAAGAGGCTGGAATATTTGGCTTTTTGTGTTTCTTGACAATAGGATTTTTCCTAGCTTGCTGCCCTGTGTCTTTCACAACTTTTTGCTGTTATGCCTTTGCATGAGAACAAAATGCAAAATGTTGGATTTGTGTGTCTTGTGAGGAAATGCTTTTACTGACCTGCCACATCTATATAAAACATACATGCTATTCTCAGGAGCTGCCTGAAATAATAAAGGAACTTTCGTTAATATCCCTGAAGGTACTGTGCTGAAAAGATATTTTTACTGTTAACACCATGACTAAATAAACAAATAAAATATGAAAAGATAATAGCTGAATTGAAAACATTTGCATATTAGCATGATTTCTATGAAGTGCGCTGATGCTAGTGACAGAGACTTGGAAATATTGGAAACTCAGTCTTTAATTCCGTCTGCTATCTTTCCTTAAAAATTTCCTTGCTTTCCCCTTCCTCCCACATCTAGTTGTTGACCATGGGAATTCTCAGTTTTAAGCAGACAAGGGTCCTTATTGTCCATTCTAACATTGCAAATTTTCTATCTTCCTGTTGGAGTCTGAAATGGTCCCTGGGTTTTTTGAGCCATATTTTGCTTATATGGTTGAGAATGTGTAGAGGAATAATGCATAACAATACAACTGGGTCCTAGAGTGTTAGGATATTGAGCATGCTTAGACATTGGCCTGACCTTCACAAACATTACTCATGAGACTGTGGTAGAGAGGACCAAACTTCGGTTCCAACGTGGGAGAAAAAATGCTTAAAATGCTACAGTAGAATTTGATCATAATTTCTGTCTAAATTTAAATCTGTAATTCTGGACATCCACTTTCATCTGCTCCATAACTTCATCTATAGTTTCCCTTCTGATCTCCAGACACCCAAGCTGTGCTTCTAAGAGGACAAATGTGTTTCCTTCTGGGAAGCCTGCACCAGGGATGCATGAGTTTGCTCCCAGGAGACTAAGACTTTCACAGTTGGAAGAGGATTTCAAGATCCACCCCTGTGCACCGGGACAAGGTCAGTTACATGTTCCTCATTCTTGAGAAAAACCTGACGTGGTCCTGGTTATAGAGACCCCACATGCAGCTTAATGTAGTGCTGAAGTATCTATCCTATTGGAAGGTCTTCAAAATGTCCAGTCTGAACCTTTTTCCTGGCAAGCTGAGCTCTCTACACCTTGTCTTATTCCCAGGGACACAGATAACAATGTGTTGTTTCTCCTTGCAGCATGACAGGATAGTTACTTTCCCCTTTCTCGGTCTTTGTATCTCATGGGTGCCCTGACTGACCTCAGAGGTCACTTTTTTGAGATCATTCTTGCTGGTGTCTCCTTTGCAGTCTCTCTAGTGTTTGTGTATTTTATCCAGTGACTATTAAATAGAAAAATGTGGCCATGTAAAAAGTTGCTTTTGGCACCTGTGGATGCTCCAAGTTGTGGAGACCTCCACAAGAGCCAGGATTTCTCCACAGCTGCCTGGGCTCTTCTATCCTCTGTGGAATGCCTGTGGCAAGAAATCCGTACATGAACTGAACTTGCAGCAGCTAATGTGGGGAAAGGGAAAATATGTGAATATCCTCTGACAGTTACAAAACCAGACACTGAAAGGATGTTTTACAGGGAGCATACTTATGGTGATGTAAAAAAACAAAACCATATTTAATTCTCCTGGCAGTCAATCATCCTTGCAAAAATGTAATCCACTCTGCTCAGGGAAGGCCTCAGGCAAGGTCAGCAGTACCCAGAAAGCCAAAAATGTTGTGTTTGAGAGTTTGCTCACACTGTAATTTGCAGCTGTTTTTGCAGAGCTGTTCCTCTCTCCAGCAGTGGCTGCAAGATTCTCCCATGTTCAGGTCATGGGGCAGTGGGAGCATGGGGACTGCGTGTCAGCTCCCAGCCGTGCTCCCTGGGCCATCCCAGCGGGTGCAGGCCTGGGAAGGGTGGCTTGCAAGGCCCAACCCATGCTGCCACAGCCCCCGGGCTCCTTCCACTCTTTGGTGGGGAGGAAACCCACACTCCTGCCCTTTCCTGCATCCCCCAGGGTCTGCCATTGTATCCTGTGCTCCACAAGGAAGTGAGGCTCAGAGCCCTGGCCACCATGTCCCTTGGGTGCAATAAGCTGTGGTGCCCAGGAATGTGTGGGCACAACCAAAAGCAAAAGCAGTCAGCAAAGAGGATGCCAGCAGATGGTGCTCCAGCCCATGCTGCCTCGTTCTGCAGCTTGTGAAGGTTATTGCTGAAAGTTATCATCTTGTTTGGAGGAGCAGCTTGCTTCCTCTGCCCCCTAGTTTGGAGTGTGGAATTCTTTACACCACGTGGTTTAGAGGATGGAGTCAACTGGTGAGGACAGGCTGAATTTTGGGTACCAGCTATCAAATACAGTTAAGGTTAATGACCTGTCTGTAGAACAGAAGCAGACCTATAAGGACTATGATAAATGTGATAGACAAAACAACAATTTGAAGAAATCACAACGATCTTGTGGCAATACTGAGGACAGACAAGAAACAAAATTAACTCTTAAAAAATAAACATACTCTGATTTATTTTCCTAACTCAAAGGAGGCCTCAGGAAGCCATGTGTATTTTTTCTTCTGCCTTTCAGCTGTAATATTGGACAGAAGCTGAGATTAAAAATGTTCTTCACAATCAGGGGAGTTGCACAATAATGAAACGCACTGTAAGTTAACAAAGTTGTCTTACTTCCCTTGTTTTCTGTCCAACCTAGCTTGATGTTAGCATGTGGCAAGAATGCAGTAACTCCTTAGGCAAATCCACCTAGGCAGATACAGTTGCTTTCAGTGGCTGTTTCAAAGTCAAAATACACAATTTTTAGTGGTGTAAGTACAGGAAAAAAAAAAGAAACAGCAAGCTGAACTCCATTTCTCACCAAAAAAATGAGCAACGCTGGTTTGGTTTTTATTTTAATCATGATAAGGTATATCATGATAAGGTATATTTATTTTAATCATGATAAGGTATATATATTATTTTAATCATGATAAGGTATATTATTTTAATCATGATAAGGTATAATCATGATAAGGTATATATAAGGTATATATATATATATAAGGTAAATCAATTTTAATCATGATAAGGTGTATATATATATATATATATAAGGTATATATAATCATGATAAGGTATATTTTAATCATGATAAGGTATATCAACCTGCTTTGTTGGTTTTTTTTGAAAAAGCATTGAAAGTCAGTTATATCCAGTGTGTCTATATAGTGATCCAGTCTAGTCAACAAATCTTTTCAGCAGACAAAAGTAGCAAGCAATTTCTGCATCTTTCTCTCTGACATTGCTTGAATTTTATGCTGCTCTATACCATTTACTTTAACTGGACTGTCTTAATAGTTTAATCCATTCACTTAAAACCAGAGTAAGATGAGGAAAAACTGTTTTTATTCAGCCTATTTCAGCTCTCGGCTTTTGAGATGCAATGGCACTTCCATGCTTTGCATCCCCACCGTACCACACACACACACACAGGATTTAAGTAAGATTGGATACTGGTCCCACAGTAGCCCAAAGTGGAAATTGAGCTGCACACTTTATGATGCCCAGTGACCTTGTGCCCTGTGTATAGGGGTGGGATCAGATCTAGATCTTGGTATTCTTAGAGGTCTATTTGGGCTTAGCAATTCTATGTTTATATGATTCTGTAAGATGCCGGATATTGTTCCCCAGAGCACTGTAGGTTTGGAGGCAGGTTTATACCTTGACCTGCAATAAGGTTATATACAGCCATGAGTCCAGAGGCTTTCAGGGATGAAGGAAGTTGAGTTTTACATGTGAAATGGGTGGTGTGGGTGGTATAGAGGTTTTGTGGGTTCCATCTTTCAGCAAGAGAGCATTAGTTTGCCATCCTCAGCCATTCTCTTTTCCACTGTTAAATCCATTCCCTGCACCGTCAGGGTTGGAACTGAAATTAAGAGATTCCTATGTCGTGTTTGCCTCTCTCTATCTGTCTGTCTCACTGCTCTTGCTTATTTGTAAAGAGATCAATGCAAGTGATACCTAGAAATTGCTTACACTCCTTAATCTCTAGAGTGTGTTCTAAGTGGTGTTGCCCTGCTGTTGTAGCTCTGCAGTGCTTACTTTACATTTCCCTCCTAGCCTCTCACACACTTCATTTACAAATGCTATTTTGATATATATCAAGTAGACTCGTAAGGCAGGCAGTATAATCTTGTGGGGATATTCCTCTAGATGGAGAAGCAGGAACTTAGAGTTATACAAAGAAGGATCAGTATATACAACTTGAACGTGTATGACTTCTGACAGTGAACTTTGATCCTCCATATAGTGATGTGTAGAAAGCTGCTCAGCCAAGGAAGCGACAGGACATCACTGTCCACGAGCACATTTTGGGCTGCATGAAATATCTCATTCTATGGCAAAGATCATAGAATCACAGAATGGTTTGGGTTGGTAGGGGCCTTAAAGATCATATAGTTCCAGCTCCCCTGCCATGGGCCGGGACACCTTCCACTAGACTAGGTTGCTCAAAGCCCCATCCAACCTGTCCATGAATGCTTCTAAGAATGGGGCACCCACAACTTCTCAGAACAACCTGTTCAGTTCCTCACCACCCTCACAGTAAAGAATTTCTTCCTAATATCTAATTTAAACTCACCCTCTTTCAGTTTAAAGCCATTACCTCTTCTAAAAGCAATGCTGTTTCAAAACAAAGGCATTAAAATATTTTATTCTGAAATTGCCAAAAGAAAATTATCTGAATGTACATCATTCCCTTCCTCCTATCTTCTCTATTTTGGACACAAATGACCCAGGAAATCACAACACATTGGTTGTGCTATTGGTTCTATCACCAATAGCACATTGCTATTGGTTCTATCACCTAACAAAATTTTGCTGTACTCAGCCACTTTCTCAGCTGGACACATGCAGTTTTGTGTTCAGTATCAATGCATTTTCTGAAACCACTCCTGCAGGTTTCATGGTTATTTATTATTTTCATTAGCACCTGTGGGTTTAGGGGCCCTTGTCTGGACAATATTTGTCTCTGAAAACTCATAATTTTCAACATCTCAGAGGGATTTTGATGCATTAAATAATTTGGTTCTGCTGCTCTATTTGAGTTAACTAGTTAGTTAATTTTTTGAGCAATGTACATAAAAACTTAGATACTGTAAAAGAGACAGCAGGCACAACTTCTGATGAACCACCCCATAGTATTGACCAGATTTAGATTTTCTCATTTTCATTCTATCTCCTGTCTAGAGTAGTCACATGAAAGATGAAATGAATGAGCTATAAGAAATTCACAGCACGAAAGATTGCTATAAGTAATAAATCTCCTGCAGTAAAGGAATTTGTATAGAAATAATAAAAGTATCGGATGCTAAGAAGAAGTAAAACCAGCTGTTTAATATAAAGGAAAATCTTTATCCTCATCTCACTGGTGAAAACGAATTCAAACAAAATACATTACACAAATCATACACTTTGAAATTATTTACATAAAAACAGATGGAGAGAATTCCTACTGCGATAATGAGGTTTTAGCAAAGTATGTCTTCCACAGAACAGCCATCTTTCTGCAAACAATGGGGTTGGTTCTGCTGCCACCAGGGTGTCAATCTCCAACAGTTTCCCTGCATTCCCTGGGAGCGCAGGTACAAGGCAGAGAAGAGCCTGCTTTCATTGCTGGAGCATCTTTCGAGTCTTATAGCCTGCAGAAATGTTAATGTCCACAGGTAAGCAGTTGTTGCATGCTCCCCACTTTCTAGGGCCCATGCAGCACATGCTGGCAGTTCTAACAGCCCACAGAATGGCTCTAAGGGGCATGTGTTCTGCTGAGCATTACCCCACTTTGCTATTCAGTAGCCCATTTTCTGTGTTGGCCCGTTAATTTATTTACCCCCATGCTGATAAGATGTCAGCCCAAAGGCTCTTTAGTGGGCAGATACGTGGGACCACATATTTTTTCAATGCTGTTTTCTGTCCCAGAGCACATCACAGCTTTTTTGGCTGGGGTTTTGCCGGTGGCTGTAGGGTGTACCCCTGCTTTCCTCCCCTGCCTAGTGATGGTGAACACTCAGACCGGCTCCCACAGGCCTGGGGTACACATCCCATAGTGGCTTTAAAGTTCTTTTTGTCTTGCTTATTCTTCTTTTTAAAAATTAAATCACTGTGATTTCTCCAGTGGTTCATGGTGCCTCTCCGACCAGAGTCCCCCACAGCAGCTAATGCCACAGCTACCATGCTGCTGCTTCAGCTGCCATCAAGAACTGCTGCATGTTAGAAACATATTATTTCTCTTAAAATAACAGTCTTTATTTTTTCCAAAGGATGGAAATATATGCTGTCTCTTTAAAAATGTATCATGAAAATGAATGTTCATAAAATATGAGTCAAGTTTCCATATACCTTAATCAAATTCTAGAGAGTCTCTGGGGGACAGCACTTACACTGCAGCTGTGCAATGTGAAGTTTGTTCCAGTACTGATTGAAAATATTTTTGTGCTTCATTCATTTTTGCCAGTGAAAACCCCAAGGCACTTTCTGCAGGCTGAAGGTGCCGTTATTCAGGGTGACAGTGATGGGTCACAGAGATGGTGTGGAGAACTAACTAGCAGATTGGAAACTAGCAGATCCCTGAACTTATTGTCAGTCTTGAAAACTTTAGAATAAAATGTGTCTGTCTTTCTTATTCTCTATTTTTACTCCACAGGGGAACAGACAGGACCAGGTTTGCAGGAGCAATAGAGGTTGTCTGTAAAAGCAATAATGTGATGGGGTGTCATAGTTTTAATACAGTTTCTTTTAATGAATGGTAGGGTTTCTGGACTTGCTAGGTGTGTTTTTTCCCCTGTCTCTATTACTTTCCTCAGCAGTAAGCATTGCCTGCTCTATCAGGTTGGTGTAGGACAGCCAGGGCAGTACCTACAGTTTTCCTAGACTGTTTGCTTTCTTCCCAGTTTGAGCATCTCGACCCAACCTCAAACTTTCCATCGGGAAGCACAATACCTTTGCAGTGTCCAATCTCTCCTGGTGTTCACTGGGAACTCATCTCTTTGCTAACCAGGAAACTTCCTCCCTCTCTCAACATGGGACCCTCCAAGGTTCAGGAGAGCCATAACAGGGTATTTTAATGAAGGGTTCTTCAGTCTGAAAGCCCCAGCTAGCATTAGGTTTTAATTACTGGTTTGAGAAAGGTGTCCTCCTGCGATGCATTGGACACCTTCGCACAAGTCCTTCAGCTCCAGATACATTTTAAAAGCCTAAAACCAAATCAAAGCACTGCTAGAAGTCCTGCAATCTAAAAGAAACAAAAGCCATCTCAATCCTTGAACAGCTCTGACCCTGAGGCTCTGAGCTCTGTGCTGTGCCCCCACGTGGGTGAGATGCAGGGAAGGACTGTGTGCCGAGGCTGCCCAGGGTGGCTGGTGCTGCCTGTCAGCCACAGGCCAAGTTCCCAAGTGCAGGGGCTGCTGTCAGTTCCAGAGCGACTCCTACAATCACACTGGGATGAGTCCACTTGTACCCAACATAGCCCTACTGCCTGCTGGCTGCTTTCAGCATTCTGAAGCCCAGGCTCCCCAGCCACAGCAATTCATCCCTCCTAAAATGGCACTGATGTTGGCTTTCTGAAGAATGACAGAAATCAGAGATCTGCCAGTGGAAGGTAGTTCTTCAGTCACAGCATATTTTCCAGCGTTCACTTCAATACAGTTCTAAATTATTCAATCAATTAGGCTTCCCTCTATCATTTCCCTGGGGTGGATATGACACAGACTTGTAGACCTGACTATTAGGACTTTTTTCCTAATATTCTGCCTAAAATTTCCTCTACTGTTTTGCTGTCTCAGGAAAAGATTTTGGTTGTATGTCACTGTCAAACAAAGAGAATTCAGCATTTTTAGCATCCAGAACAGGCATCTCCCTAGTACTTGAGCTGATGTTCATTTTGCTATTAGGAAGATTTGTCAGGCTGCTTCACCATTCCTCTCCAGGCATGACTTCGTTTTTATGAGCTACCAAACCCATCTATTTATTTTAGTGGCAACAACTAAATTCCATCCATTCCTCAGGACATAAGAAATGATCCAGCTCTAGACATCACCTGAGCAACGGCACTTAATAAATGAGGGGAAAACATGGTTAGGCTCCCCAGGTTTCTCCTCAGCCTGCCAGATAGTCACAAAATGAGGAAATTTTATGAAAAATGAACTGCACTACACTGTCCAATTCTCAATATTACATTTCAAGGTTGGTGATGATACCCCTTTTTCTTGGTCAAACTTCCAGCCATAGCTGCTTTACCTTTGATCCTCTCCCTGGAAGCGAAAACCTCTCCCTCCAAGCCCAGTTTGCTTTCTGCCCTCCTTACTGGAGGATCCTTCCTAGAGTTGTTCATTCAGGTATATGAAATTTAGCCTATTATCTCTGTATTAATTGATAAATAAAGCTCATGTCCAGTCTGAATATTGAACCAAAAGAAATAGCACAGCAAAATATTGCATTCTTTGTCTACTTTTTTTTTTTTTTTTTTAAGTAAAGAGATGCAGTTGTCTTTTTAATAGCTTATTTTTGAGCTTACTAATGATAGTGGATCTCACTCTTTCAAAACCTCCTTTAGGTTGAAATGAGGAAGGAAATTGGAATATTATCTCTGATTTTTGCCTGTTCAAAGCCCACTTACGAGATTTGTATTTTTTTTGAGAGAGAAATTTTGTATTATATATATCAAGATGATTTTTTATGGACTATGAATGAAGCTTACAAAGATGTTGAAAGCATGTGTATTCTTCCCATAAAAATAATTATATCCAGACACAGAATAAAAATGGATGAACAGACCTTGAACTGTTGAACACTGAATAGAAAGTTAATTTTTTTTCCAAGTTTTGAAATCTCTGCTCCAAAAATATTCCAGGTGTCCTTTCACAAGGTACTCTCTGGAAGAACGTGAAAATGAAGAAGAGCATGCCTGTATCTGACATTTGTATTTCCCCTGAAGTTCTACCTTTGGAGTTCTGTGGGCAGTAGGGGATGCCAGGAAGGTTTTTAAAACTCTAAGCCAAAGATGTAAAGGACTGCTGAAGTGGGAGGGGAAGGGGCTGGGCCTTTTGCAGGCATTGCTGAAGGGCTTAACATGGTTTGCCCATTATGTTGAGAGTTTTGCAGTGCTTAAGAGGCCTCAAATGCCCTTTAATTTCCTATGCACCTACAGCACAAAGTTTTACACCAGTTTACAAAAGATCATGGAAGCTTTAACCCAAACCCTGCAGTCTTCACTCAAGAATTTTTTCTCACTTGTTCAGAAAGCATCTTGCTTAATGCCATTTACTTCTTAGAGTCAGAATCAGGGAGGAGCTGGACCTTCCCACTTGGCAAAGGCAGATAAACCTGTTCTGATGCAGAGGCAGGAGCAGCCAGCTTCATCACCTTAGTGCCTCCTGTGTCACAGCTGGTTTTTTTTTAAACTAAGTCCTGTTGTCTGGAATTTGGAGACAATATTTAACTCTTTTTTGTTGTTGTTGTAAATGTTTCTTTGGGCATATCACTGTAGCTTTCAATGTTGCACAAAGTTGTAATTAAAGGGATTATTAAAGCCGGGAAGTTGGAAGAGAAGGACGGTTGCTTGTTTCTGTGTTAGTAGTGCCGATCTCCCAGGAACTGAGTGGAGTTGGGGCAAGGTTTGTGTTGCTCTTTCTCAACAAAGTAATGTTTCTGGGAGTTGTGGGAAACAGGTGGGACTTACAGAGGATGGGAAGGTGGGGTTTCTCTCTGGTGGTGGCTGTCTCTGGGACCCACACCTAAGGGGGCAGCCACAGAGGTCTCTCAGATATCACCAGGCATCTGAGCCATTGCTGCTGTGTGTTTGAGCAGGGTAATGATTGCTTGTAGATACCTGATTGCTATTGTGGATGGGGGAAAAAAAAACACCAAAACTGTGTGTTTTGCTGTATGGTTGTGGGTTTTTTTGTTTGTTTTGTTAGATTCACATATGTGCCTGAAGACCTAATGGGCTAAGCTGATCACTTCCATCGAGGCTGGAGTAAATGTAAGGGCATAACTAAGTTCAGTGGAGGTAAGCTCATGTCAAACCAATGTAAATATGTGTAAAATCACATTCCAAGTGCTTTTTTAAACAGGAGAAGTGTTTCAAAGGCACCCAATTCTGTAAATTCTGTGCAGGTAAAACTCTGGGATCAAGTTCTCTTTACTTATAACATCATTGCTGGCAATTTTCTGTGTCTGAGGTACTAAGAATAGGGTCTGGCTTTATATGACATGGCCAAAGTAATAGATATGACTGTAACAGTGGGCTATTTTTGATCCCACCCAGCAGTACGTTCATTTAACTGATAAAGACAATTGATGACTTTTAACTTGAGCATCTGCTGTCAATAGATATCTGATCCTTAGAATTACAAAAAAAAACCCTTTGCTGGTACTTCAGTTGGATTTTGTTTCACACTGCAGAGTTCCAAGGCCAAAAGGGAAAGGGGAATGGCTGTAGGACTTAGCACTTTTATGCACTTGGAGCAATGTTTGAGGAAAACAAAGAGTCAGGGACATAAACTGGGGACTTGGCTACAGCTGGCTTCTGGAGTTTGCAAAGTGTGTGTAAGCACATCATCTGTGAACTATTAAGCTCTCATTGCTTTTGTCATCTAATATACTTGTTCAGGAATGTACATACTTCAAAATAAATTAGACAGGGTTATGGTATCTTGTATCTGTCTTAAGTCATCTGTCTCTGAAGAAGTAAATTCCCCACTCCTGGGTCCAGACCTTCCTGGTTGTCCAGAAGTGGTGACAATGATATTTTGAAGACACTATCTATTGTATTCAGAGGAAGATGACAAGCAGCATGCATCTCACATGCAAATCGGTGTGTGGCTCATGAAGGGGTATATGAGGGTCATGCAAAGACTCAGGTGCACCCTGTGCAGGGTTTTCAAGACCTAAACTGATCTGGCCTATTTGCTTATAAGTTGCCACTGACATTCAGATATTTGCTTATTATTCTGTAAAAAATAAAGAAGAAAAAAGAAGAAAAAAGAAAGGATGATGAAAAAAAGGAAAAAGGAGAAAGGGAGAGGGAGAGGGGAAAAAGAAAGAAGAAAACAAAGAAAAATTAAAAAGGGGGAGAAAAGAAAAAGAAGAAAAAAGACAGTGAGGACAATATTTTCAAGAGCAGCAATGTCAGCCCCTGAGCTGGGGTGCCTCAGGGTAGGCCCAAATGAGGCTGTGACCTGCCTGGGGGAAGCCAGTAAGAGACCTGCACCCCCTGGCCCCAGGGCACCTCGGGTGCTGCCACAACCCTTTCCCAATTAAAACTGACAAGGGATTTCTCAGACTTCTATTGGCCTGAAAATATTTTGCTCAGACTAAACATATTAAATCAATTACAACAAATTAGTCCACATTCCCTGGTGACTTAAGCCCCGTTAAAAGGCAGTTATGGTAGTTATTAGCATGTTGCCTTTAGCTACTGCTTTGTGAATGCAGCATTTCTTGCATGTAGAATACCTGATCAGAGGTGGGTCGCTCTCTGACAAACAGGTACTTATTACCGCATCCAAGGCATGCATATGGCGCTCCACCACAGACCAACAAAAGTGTCTCCCAGGGCCCCAAAGTGAGCTTTTCTGGAGAGGCACTGTGAGCAGGGCAGCTGGGCTTTTCCCAAGGCACAGTAAAAACCCAGGTGTCTGAAGGAGGTTGTGACACAGAGGGGCCACTGACAGCTTTGTTAATACAAGCGGGAAGAAGACTTACTGGGCCCTGCCCAAGTGGTTTTCGTAAGTCAGTGCTCTTCCCCTTGGAGGCTTCCTCCCTGTGGGAGAGGGAGTGGTGAAGGATGAGTTTGGAGGAAATCACTGTTCCGGGGTAGTGTTTGTCGTGGTTTACTATTGTTTGACCTTTGATAAGACACTTTTCCCGGAGCTCTTGAGGCTGCTACAGCGTCCAAAAAGCGAGCGAAATCCCTGCTGGGAAAAGTTGCAAAAGTTCTGCAACTCTCCCAAAGCACAGAGTTCTTGCTACAGCAGATGACCTGTCTCTGCTGGCTCCTCTGGAACTGAGAATTACCCCAGGCATGGTGTTTAAGCGTCAGCAAGAATAAAAGGCTACAGAGAGCTCTTCTCTGGGATAATTGCCTTTTTTATTGTAAATCCAGTGTTGCGTTGTGAGGGTCCAGGGAGGGAGTTAGGAGACACCTAGGTGGCTGGATTACCCCAGGAAAAAGAGAGAGAGTGGAAGCTCTGCAGGGGTGTTTTAAAGGGAGGTGGTACCAGGGGACACCCAATGGGAAGACGCCTGGTTCAAAGCAACCAGTGGAGAGCAGGAGAAGAGAGACCTTTCCAGGACATGACCATATAGAGTCTTCCAGGGCATAACCTTATATGGAACCTGAGGCTGGGGATACAGGTGACACAAGGGAAACATGGGGTTTCACCACAGCTCAGGCAGAGAGTTCAGATATTGGAGGGAAAAGGTTCAAAGGGCATTGCCCTGGATGTCTTCCCACCAATCCTGAAGCTCCACAGCAGGAGCTTCTGCCAAGTACACTGCTACACTTTGAGGGCTGCAAACCTCTGCTGGGGACTGGAGTTGCACTGCTGAGCACACGGAAACTTCAAGTTTCCACAGGCTGCGTAAGACAAGCCATGAGGGAAATGTCACAAGTTATGAGTCTGACTGTCATCTCCTTTTCAGGAAGACCATTTCTTATAAAGCCAGGCTCACCCTAGGCTGCTGGAAAACGCAGGACACTCTGGCTGCTAGAGTCACCTTTGTCCCCTGGGAGCCTTTCACCTTGAGCTCCTTGCTCTGTAACAGAGAGGTCAGTTCCAAGTGACTGCTAGCATTTAGGCATTCGGGTGAGATGGCAGCATGTCTCATATCACATATTAAGATTATTGCTGTGCAGTGAGCTGGGTTTGTTGTTTATTAATTTTTAAGATGATGATACAATTGTGTTGTTTTCTTTTGTAACTTCAACTAAAGAAAAGGTCTTTCTAATGTGACCATACATAGAGATTTCCTGAAAAGAGACCTACAAAAGTAGGTTAGTGTAAAATTTCACTTCATGTGTTAACCCAAAAAACAAAAGTCATATGTTTTCACTTACAAATATTTTATTGAAAATGCATTATGAGAAATTGGTTGGACTCGATTATCTTAAGGGTGTTTTTCCAACCTAAATGATTCTACAATTCTATGATTTTACAATCAAGCAATTTAGCTGAACTTTTGCCTTCTCATGGCTTGTGAAACCTCAGATGCTTATAATTTCAATTTAAATATGTATAAATAGAGTTGTTGTCAGTGATATAAATGTAGAGCGTCACTGAACCGAGACTGATACATTGAAATATTTCTCCTGAAAAGCTGTATAATGTAGTAATTACAAGTGGAAATGGAACTCTGGTCATAGAAAGGCTCTGAAAATCTGGAAAAGCTGTATTTTGGCTCTCTGTGGGGTTCCTGAGGTAAGCAGGACCCAAAAGGTTTCAGTCCCAGTCGTCACAATTCTGCTTCTTCTTGTGATTAATTAGAAAAGCCATCCAGCCCTGGCATGGATCACTGACAGAACTCCAGGTAGAAGAACCTCAAATCTACCTTGAGCTTCATCCTGATCCCTCATCCCTTCACTGCTACATTTTTATGTGCTTCCCAGGACCCTCATGAGTTCAGGGTTACTCCTCAAAGCTCCTCTTCCCATTTCTGCTGTTGAACCACTGAAGCATAAAATTCATCCCCAGAAAGTGCCCTGCAGCATCAAGGAGAGCTGTGTGGGAAATGAATGGCTCCAGTGCTGCATTTTGGATGACAACTGTGAGGTCCTGTTTCTGGGCTAGTGGTTAATTTAATTTGTGTGGATGTTTGTCCTCAGAACAGCTAATTTCTCCTCAAAATAAGCTCCCTATTCTCTCCAATCTGTAGCAGTACTGCTTGGATGTCCAGGCTGGGGAGCTGACATAGGAGCATTGTTCAACAGATAACATTGCCCTGATCCCAAATTCTCAAAGGAGGGAAATGGTGAAACAGAGCTAAGACAAGGTCAGATTCCAGTTTCCCCTGGTATTTATATAAAGAACAGATCAGGTTTTTTTCTGTCAGCTAGGATTCAGCTATGAGCATAGCACTGGAATAATTCGTAAAATGACAGTGCTTTCCAAAGTCTTTGCTTGAATTGATTCTTTGGGCTGTTGAGGTTTTTGTTCCTCACATTATTTTATTTCCTATTAAACAAAGTCATGGTGTGACAGAAGCATAATAAAACTTATCCCTTAAATCTTTAAAATTCAGTGCTGTTCCAGACAATGGAGTATGAGCCATAGCATGTACAAGTGAGAATTCTTTTCATTTCATACACTTCATACTTTAAGAGGTTTCCTTTATGAACAGTTTAGGAGGTGTAAGTTGGAAGACTGTCTTATAGTCAAACTGTGAAATATTTGCCATAAATATATGGATATGCATTCACTTAATATGTAACCAACTATATGATGGTGACAGTAGGACGGACATTTCTGTTCCTGTGGAAGAACTGTGGACTGACATACAGCACCATGAGTCCACTGGGAGGAGGGCTAAAAAAGGCATCTGGAGGCCCTTTACCCACCCCAGGCAGGGTCACCTATAACTAATATCTTCATGGTTCATCTAACTTTTCTCTAAATCCCCTGGTGCTAAGGGTTGAAAACATTACTTGAGTAATTTATTGCATGACTCACTTTCCTCTCTGGTAAAATGCTTTTCTTCAGTCATCACTGCTGAAGTGACAGCCTGTTGTTTTGTGTCTGATCTGCAATGGACACAGAGGAGAGTTTGTTCCATTCATTTTGGAAACAAGCTTTTACAGGTGGCCATGTCTCCCCTACTTCTTCTCTGCTTGGGACTTCTTAAGGTTTTGGCCTTACTGGTCCTGTGGTACAGTCTCCTTGCTATTATCCAGACAGTCTGTAAACAAGCCATTAAGTGACCCATGAGATTCAACCCATTCTGGACCAACGGGACCAGAGACATCTAAAATGATGTTCATGAACTACGTGTGCCTGCTCCTATGTGCAAAAAAGATTACACACTCTTAGGATCACAGAATATTCTGAGTTGGAAGGGACCCACAAAGATCATAAAGTCCAACTCTTAAGTGAATGGCCCATGCAGGGATCACACCAACAACTTTGGCATTATTAACACCATACTCCAACCAACTGAGCTAATTTCAGTGGCTAGGATGGGTCAAAGCGTCCTGTCGTACTAGCTGGAAATTTTGTCCCTGCCAGGTTTTACATTTCTTCATCGGTATTTATGGCTGCAGACCCCAAACACTCAAACCAGGAAAACTGTGCTGTCAAGCAAATCCTTGCTTGCTGAGGCTAAAGCTCTATCTTTGCTCTGGAAGGAGTGGAAATGCCCACTGCAGATGTGAAGCTGATGTACCCCATCTCCTATCACTACGGTGTGCTGATACCTAAAAAATTTTGTAGGGTTCTGTCTGGGTTGCAAATGCCCTGTGCAACCATAAGCCAGAGCTATGTGTGCCCAGGGCTACCCAGATCCCACTGTCCCACTGAGCTAGTTCCAAGCACCCACGCTTGGTGTCCTGGGCCACTTCTGCCGACCAGAACCTGCTCTTTCAAAAATGGAGCATGAGGCAGGGGCAACACCAAAGTGCCAGGAGCATCGGTGCAGATGGAACCATTTCTCTTTTAACTCTGGCTCTTCATGGAGCAGGGGGAGTTCAGTGCCTCAGCTGCCCCCTTGTGTCTGCCTCAGCCTAGTGTTGGGGTCTGAGGTGGGATTGCAAACTTTCAGGGCAAAAAATGATTCTTCATTTCCAGAAGAGTTTTTCTTTGGCATGAATAGCAGCATGATCTTTGTGGATACTTTCCTTGGACTGGGCACCCAAACTCTGCCACTGTCATGCTGCAGAGACTCACTGCTCCAGCCCCAGCTGAAGATCCAGCAGCAGTGGTTTGCTGCAGACAGCTGCCTGCCTGCCAGGGGTGGTGAGGGCATGAGTCACAACAGCAAAATCAGTGTCTGGAGGGAGGGAAAATGAAAAAGGATTGCAACTCTTAAATAGTTGAGGGATGAAAAAGCCACTGCTGACAGATGCTGAAACTCAGCCTTTTAAATACCATGATGATCTTGAATCCCTAGAATTTTAAACTAATTAAAATAAAACTGGATGGAATTAATATAAACAGCCTCAAACCAGGCAAAGGAAAAACAAAACCCCATGCAAGCTGATCTGATGGAGATTGTGGAATGTCCATTCAATTTTCTGGAATACCACATTATTTTTTATTCTGATGTTAATAGGAAAATATTTTACAGACTCCCTCAATAGGTTATGTTGGACTTGATTCCAATGTCTCCTTTTGCAATAATGCTAGTGGCAAAAGAAATGCACATCAATGTTGTTTTAGCTGCAGTAGAAATGCCAGGAAACTTAAACCTACACTGTGCACTATCACCTTGTCAGCTGGTAAATTACTAAATCGGAATTTTATGAAATTACTCAATCAATATTTGTGCAGATGGCTTCCAGGAAAAAGCACTTGTATGTCTGTTTAACTCCAGTGTGTAACAGATGGCTAGAGACAAGGCATTTCTTTTCATCCAGACTCACACTGACACCTTAAGATAGCTTTAGTTGCTTATTAGTTCTTGTAAGCCAGCCATTAAATCTTGCTTTATGTATTACAGTTAAAATAAAATTCAGTCATACACAAGGCTTTTAAGAAATGTCACAGCACGTTGCTTACGAGAAATTAAGTGCAAGGTGTCCCTTAAAATATGTATTTAGTTTTAGCCTGTAGCATTTAGAAGTCTATACTTCTACTGCTATTCTTTAACAGTTATAGAGCAAAGGAGTTCAGCCCTTCTTACTAACTGACAGATGTGACTTTTTCTTATTCTTCTCTTCTTCTTGTGACTCAAAACACCAGTCAGGCTTTAGGCAGGCTGATAGGTCTCTAGATGGACTAGATAAAAGGATGCAGCATCTAATCCTGTAGATTGTAAATTTAGCCCCTGGCTCAGGTCACAGTGAGGGATGCTTCATGGGTTAGGTTGCCTGAGAGCCATGTCTGTCCCGGGCTCACCAGCAGCACCGGCAGCCCCATGTCTGCCCCAGCTATGACACTGCAGGAGCAAACCTCCCTATCTATGGCTCTGCTGGAACCACAGCTTCAGTATCCTGTGCCAAAGCTGTCCAGGTTTAAGCCTCTTCTTCCTCATGTGGCAGTGCTGAAAAAAGTGGGAGACTCCTTCACAAGGCTCTACACCACCCTGATTGCTCTGTATGGCTCAGACATTTATAGCCCCATTGCACAGACAGAAGTGAGGTAGGTGCAAGGACCCAAAAAGCATGTTCTCTGACACAAACTGTTTCTACCAGCTGCAGACTCTGTCACCTCTAATGTGCGGAAATGTATGTCTCTATAAGTGCTTCTCTTCCATCCATCCTTTCCAGCCCCCCAGCCATGATTACTTACACAGGAATTTTAGATTTTAAGTGGCAAAATCTAATTGCCTGCTGCTTCACACTTGTTTCTGAATCATTGTGACCACAAGGGAAAAACGAGGACAACATATTTCAGTGAATATAAACACAATTTTCCAGCATATCCCCAGGCACTGCCTATCTGACTTCTGTGACTTTTAGAGGAGTCCTTTATCTGAATGCATCTTTGCTGGGCTTTGTACATTAACTGCACATTTTGCTGAGTTTTACTGTGCAAGAATAACATTACCAGATGTGTAATCTACTTTCTGATATCATCCTGAAAATGATTATGTCGTGGTTTAAACAAGTCTTGGCTTGGTGGAAAGAAGTTTCTTGTCAGAACACTTTCATAATACAGTGTGGTACAATTCACTGTCCACTGAAGAACTACTATTGAACTCCTGAACAGCTGGCATTTTTCATTATCATGGCACTCACTGCAGCTGAGATGACAACGAGTGAGGAAAGACTTCTCTGCAAGATTCATTCTGCCACCCCTGTGTTTTCCTTTCCTTGCGAGGGAGAGGTGTACCAAAGTGCTACTCAAAGTAGGGGCAAAGAGCAGTTCCACTGCACATCTCAGAACGATTTTGTCATCCATAGCTCTGAGCTACAGGCTAGCTTTAGGATGCTCAGTCCTCCAGGAAGCTCCAAGGCTAGTCTCACACTCAGGCCAGGTTCTGTACACCAAAGATGTTTGAGCAAAAACAGAAAAAAAGCCAGGCCAAAGACTTTGTTTTGTTTGCTTTGATGAAGAAATTGAGAAAGAGAAGATATCTTGAGCAGAACATTGTTTCACAAGCATTTGTCATCAGTCATAGTGGAAAATGGTAACAGTGGCATTGTCAAAGTAAGATCAATTTTGGTGATATTTCACACAAGGAAAATCCTCACAGAATCTTCTGATTATTTCACCATCACTCTTAAAAAGAGTCCTTACAGAGGCTCGTAAAGCCAGTTTCTTCAGAGTTCATACAGGACACTTCTGTCTCTTAAGAAAGAGGCTGACAACAAATCACAGAAAGGAAGATCCTACAGTGACACCCACTTCCAAATCTGCTCAGCTCTGGGTGGCTTTCTTCTCATTTCTCTTCATTTCCCCTCTCCCCACTGCCTCTCTGTTCAGATAAGAACAGCAGGACATGATAAAACCTGAAATACTAAGATTTTATACCTGCTACTCTGAAATGGTCAAGGATTTCTACATGGGTGTTTGAAGTCATACAGAATTTTCTAGTCAGAGAGTTTATCAGTGTGTGTAACACTTACAAGCTAAGCTCCCTAGGGGTTAAGTAACTCTAAGGTTACTTTGGCTATGGTGACTTACGCGTACATTTACAAGGATGTGCTTTCTTGATAATTAGCTGATTCTTTCCCTGCAGAAACTGCTGCCTCTGTGGAAATGTTATTGCCCTTCGCTAAGCAGAGTTCTCCTCATCTCTCTCTAGCTCAGACAGAAGGAAAGACTTCTGAAGCAAATGAGTCTGGCTTTAATGGATTTAGTGAAGAGGAACTTTGGATTATAGATACGGCAATAACAGCACAATACATACTGTATGCAGATCACCATTTTCTGTGGCCTAAGGAAGCTGGGTTCTGTTTTTCTCCTATTTATTTAATTGCAGATTTTGTCAAAATTAGTCAGTTTATGTTACTAATCTCTCTTCTTTTCAATAACCTGTCTTAGAAGAACTCACTGTACACAAAAAAAGTATCCCAAACATTTAACATAATAATAACATAATAGCTTGCTTACAAGCTATAAACACTGAAGATTTATTTTCAAATACCCACCAAAAAATAACTTTTTTTGTAGTACCCCTTACATAGCTCCACATAAATAGTTATGTATAACCTGTATTTTAAAAAGCCTTATCTTTGTGCTCCAGAATCTTTTGAAACCAGCTCAAGTGAGTACCTCTGGAGAGGTGACTCGTCCCAACCAAAGAAAGGCCACAGCCTTACTCCATCACTTAAGGACAATGGGACTTTGTGAGCCAATCTTCCTGGGGACTGGCCCTTCCCCAGAGGGACTGCCTGCTACAAAGCTTCCCAGATTTCTGCATCCTGCGTTCAGCATAATTTGCAACTGGACACTTTTCCATGTCACTTCTTTTCCCTCTGAGGCTCCTTTGACAGCATATGCAGGGAGCACAAGAATCAAGTGCTTGGCCACCTCACTGTTCCCTCTGTTTCAGGATTTGTAGGTGAGTGGGAATTCAGCTTCTGGATTTCAGCTGCCTCCATCAGCGGCACACAGACAGGAAGAAGCGAGTCCTTGTGCTGCCTCCCTGCTGGCAATCTTCCAGGACTGGGGCAGGGAGAAGCTGCTCTAAGACAGGTTTAATGAGTGTTGTTGCCAATTCATGGCCATTCCTTCTTGTCCTTTGCTTTTTTTTTTTAATCAACATTTTGGAAAGACAGCTGTGAAGTTATCATCCCATACAATATTAAACTCTAGTGGAAGTATTCATCTAGTACCAGCAACCTGGCTATTTCATATAACTGCTACTTTTTCATCATATTATAGCATGTTATTAAATGTGTTTAAAACACGAATTGTGGATCCCATTTTGCCAGTTGTATAACATAGATACTTGCTTGTCCAAGCAAAGCAGCCCAGTGCATCAGTCTATTAGGGAGACACTTGTGTGGGCAGGGTTGCCTACCGGGCTGAAATCTGCATTCAGACATCAGTTCCCTCCAAGTTCAGGGAATTTTTCAGTCATCCTGACATTTCTGTGGCAGTTCGTGCTACCAGAGAAACATTACGGGGCCACTAAGGGCAGATGGAGGAGAAAAGCAAAAGGATGGAAGTGACCACTTCCAGCTGGTCATTCTCCTGTCCCAGGGCAGTTGTAGGAATAAAGGCTGTCTGTGCAAGCAGCACTGCTCCAGGCAGTGTGCTCTTGTGCTGAGGTGGCTGTGCATGTTATCCCTAGTGCCTGCTGTGCAAGCAGCATGACTAAACCTGGCTCTTTCATCTTTGACAGCAGATCCCCACATTTTAGAGGCAGGCTATTTGAATCCTTTTCCAGCCAAACCGTTGCAGTTAAACCACAAAGATTTATATATTTGCACCAACAGCATTGCACAGTTCCACTGTTGGATGACTGCTGCAGCTCCCCATCCCTCTCCTTCGGGGAACTCCTTCCAGTGCCTGGCTCCTGCAGAGTCAGCAGGCAGGAGCTCTCTGTGCCCAGCATGGGGCAGCCGGGGACAGTATTGCACTCTGTTTGTTGCAAGCCATTATGTCATTGGGACTGTGATTCTCAAAACCCCTCACACCAGCAAGAACAAGGGTCTGTTTTACTGCCTTGATGAGCAAACACAGCCCTTTGGGTTCAGAAAATAGCAGGTGGCTCTGCTAGAACGAGACTTTGCATCTCAGCATCAAGCCCTGCACAGCTGGGACCCCATAAATGTTCCTCTGAGCAAGGATTAACAGTGATTCGTGCCTGTGTGTATACTGCTAATGTGTCTGAGGAGGTTTTACTGAAGCTTAAACAAGTATATGCCAAAATGGCCACAACAATTCGACAACGGTCACTTTTTATAAGTTTATCATGAGATAAATGAGAATACCAATATTTTCTTCAATTAATATGCAGAAAACTCTTTAAGCTAAGAAACTACCAGGTACTCTGAATGTGTGAAAAATGCACACTGATAAATGAAAGACTCATCTGGGCAGCAGTAAATTATTTGCATGCCCTGAAATCCCAGCCTCAGTCCCTTTTTCTAGGCAAAAGCATTTTTCCAAGGCTAAGCAGACAGCAGAATATGCTGTTGCACCACCTTCTGCTAGATGAGCTATTATTCATCCTGCTAGAAAGGTTGTGCACTTCTCAGAAGGGCACCCAAAGCACCCACACTGATCTCTCAGTCTATTAATTTCCAAATGACATAATAGCCCCAGGAAATCACTACAGCTTTACCACTGTTTACCAGGAAATCTGGGGATGGGGAGCAGGGACAATGCTCCAGATTACCTTGTCATTGAAAAGCAGTATCATAATGATGAGCTACTGCCTGTCAAAGTCCCAGAGCCCATCTACTGTGCCTTGGAAAGCAGTTCCCCTGGGAAAGCTTGCCTGTTCCACTGTAATCACCAAGTAGTGCTGCATATTGCCTACAGCCTTTTGATCATGAGACTTGCTGTCCCACAGGAAATTCCAATGCACCATTTGGTGCTTTCTGCAACTGGAGTGAGCTTTACAAATGCCAATTTCCCACAAAGGGGAAAAATTTAAGAGAAACATGGATTTGAAAAGTCATAATAACCTATGACACTGCCACAGACTGGTCCACAACAGCAAGTGGCTCTGATAAGGCTTTAGGTGTAGCTTTAGATAAAGAAAGAAACAAAATTTTGGGTGCATGAGACCAAGAGATATGTCCTTGCATCTCCCCAGTCACACAGTTTCACCACAGCAGCATTTCAGCTTTGCCACACACAGCCACTGTCTTCGCTGTATGGCCAGGACAACAGGATCCACAGTAACCAGGTAGATTTGACAGCTGACAGCATTTACAGCAAATTTTGGGGCAAGTGCCGAAGGGCGTGATGTCTGAGGTTCATCTGGTATGCTCCTGCATTTTTCCATTTTTTAGCCACAAAGTAAGTGACGAATTTAATGTTTGTCTTTATAAAGTGAGTAAGAGTTATATTGGCTATACTGTTACTTGGCAGTCTTAATGGCACCGCATTCATGATTAATAAGGAATAACTATCTTGCAATTCAGCCATAGAATGAAATGGGAATTTTCAGTAGCTGTAACCAAAGAAAACGTTGGCAGTGGGTGCTGTCTTTGGGCTATTTTTGCCTAACTTGACTAACGTGAATAGATTTTTCGAATGGTGCAAGCATGTAAATATTCAAAGCAATGGCAATATGTTCGATTAAAACCAGCACGTTTCTTGGTAGGGTAGAAGAAAATAATGGCTCAAGGGTCTGGGAATGGGAGATGGAACCATTTACATCTAAGTCTCTTTCACATCCAGCCAGGGTCAGAGTAAACAAGAATCATATCATTACCAGCTGGTGGCCCACAGAATGAGAAATAAATTGATAGTGTGAATACAGTTTCCACTGACGGAGACAAACATCACAAAAACAGAACCAGAAGTGGAACTAATTGACACCACTGCTGGCTCTACCTGGGAAGTTAAGGACAGAGCTTTGGTGAAAACCTGGCCACCTTCTCAGCATGGTGGGTGGTCCTGCCAGAGCCAAGGTGTAGCCCATCAGGCAAGGCGTGTGCTATCCTTCTTGTGTCACCACAGCGTGGCACTACACCTGTCTCCTCCGGGGCAACGTGCCTCTTGTCCTGTGTGAGCGCCACAGAGATGCTAAACCCAGAGACCTCCTCCCAGCAGGGCAAGGAGGGACCCCCTCAGCCTGCTGCCTTTCCTGGGAACCATATGCTCCCAGGACAAATGCTGATGACCAATGGTTTTCCATCGGCATTGACATCAGTAATGGCCTCCACCTTCCTGCAACTATACATCCACTTGAAATAATAAAGTTTTAACGTGTAATATGTGAGCTTGGACTGAGGTGGCAGCTGATGTTTATTATTTTTATTGTTTGTTTCTTCTGCATTTTCTGGTGTAATTAATTTATCCAGACATAATATTATAAAAACACAATCAAAAGTCATTCTAATTGGGAGCCAAAAAATACAGACTCATTATATAGGAATGCTTAAAAAATGATGACTCTTTTTTATTAAATACCACAAAGAGAACATCAGTTTGGCATGATTACATTAAAGAGCATTCCCGTGAGAGACAGAGTGGGAGTTACAAAAAAAGAGTAAAGACTTGCCAAAAATAAAAAGACCACATGGATCAATGGTCACTTGATTACAATGGACATGTTACAATCTGTATGTGTATATACAAGCACATACATGCTTGTACATAATCGTATGTATAAACCAGCATGCTTTAGCACTTAGCTCCAAATTTATACTTTATAAAATGGTCCTTTCATATGTATTAAGTGAGCATGAAATCCAGAACTACAAAAGGAAGTGTGCTGGTTTGTTTTTACGTTTCTCATATAACAGGCCAAATATTGCCTGTCTTGATGTTAATATCTGGAAATTTGTTACACAAGTAAGGTAGGGGGAAAAAAATTAATAAATGGGACTCATTAGCAGTATTGCCAGAAAAAACTTACTAGATTTGGCCAGGCCACTGAGTTAATCAACATTTTTTCTTATTGAAAGCAAATGTTCAAGTACAGAGGAGTTGAACTGGCTAACTGGGGAGTTTCAAAACTCAGAAAATTAGTCTGTATAATTCTCCATATAGCAAATACTATATGGAAGATAGCTGTCTGCATATTCTGGGAAAAGTGGAAATAGGGACAAAAGATGGAATAAAGCTCAGATGTCTGAAGAAGGATGCAGTGGCTCTCCCTTTCTGGATGCTAGGGTGGTTGCTGGAGACTGGGTACTTTGTGAGAATAAAGCTTCAGTTAGACACTTTTCTCTCTCCCTGACATATTTGGACTTACAGAAAGTTACCCTCCAGGAGCTGGAGATGTATGCTGAGCACCAACTGCCAAGGCAAATGCCCCACACAGGAAGGCAAAGAGCTGCCCAGCATGCCTGGCAGCTCAGTGGTGGATGGCCCAGCCATCTGTGCCACCGCACCCCATCGCCTGTCCTGGCAAGTCCAAGAGCACTCATGTCATCTTCCTGAAAGAGGGAGCCAAAGCCCAGCCATGATGGATGTATTTGAGGGCAAAAGGAGATGCAACCAAGGCAGTAGGGGCAATTTTCCCCTTTCAGTCTCAGAGGTCAACACACATGTACCCCTCTGAGAGCTGATGCCTGGTACAGAATCCTGGTGGCTCCAGCTCCCTGAAATACTACTGCAAATGCATGCACCTTTGCACATCTAAATAAGGCCACAGAGCTGGGAGAGAAGGCAAGCAGTCCTGTGCAGCAGCTGGGTGCAAATGCTGCCAGGCTTCTGTGCCTGGGGAGGGGAACTTCTGGTTTCTGCACCAGGGCCAGAATTAAAGGCCAGTCTGCACCATCTTATCTTTGCAGATCAGCATGGGAAAGAACAGCAGCATGTAAGACAACATAGGCATTTTCACCTCATTTCCTTTTCTGATATTCGGCAGAGAAACTCTTCATGCCAAGCAACAACTGGCAGAGCAATGGGTTGAAGCAGATAAAATCACTAAGCACAAGCCATGTGAAATGCCACATCTACAGCAACCTCATACAAGGCCGCTGTGCACAGCTGAGTATTTTGCAACCCCGATGTGCCTACAACCTGCACTTTCAGTCAACTATGCCACCTTGCTATAGACAGAGATTTAGTTTTACATACAGGAGTCTTAAAAATAGCCTTCACCTTCTGAACCTCTTTCTACAAATGTTCCTCCATTAGCCACAAGCTGCAGCTAATTTTCACACAACATCTGCTGTGATCAAAACCATCTGTGTGGCTATAAGTTAAGGACAGGGAATTTATGGCCCATGTTCTTCTCATCTGACACTGGGAAGCCTTTGTGTGCACTGTCTATATGTCTGCATTAGCTATCTGTCTTCAGGTCCAGACATCTACACCATTTCTTTTTCAAAAACACTTTTTTTTTTCAAGTCAGCAAGGAATGGTCATTACCACGATGCTTAGGAAGGCGTAAGTGATGCCAGGCTGACTCTAGCAGAGATGCAGGCTACTGTGTACAATGAGTTGTTAGACACTGAAGAGGCCTGTCATGGTATTTTGATCATCCACTGTGTTTTATAAAGGTTTCTCAGCTTGGACCAGCTTTCTCTTACTATAGGTAATTAGGAAAGAAAAATAAATGAAAGCAGGGCTCCTCTGGCTGCAGAGGAGTGCTGTGCTCAACATAACCCTCTCAGCTGTACAGCACCAGAGGGAGTTGCTGACAGCACTGACAGTTCAGGGAAGTGATTTATGAAGCTTTTCTTCTGTGAAAAGTTGGCATCTAGACAAACTATACCCCTGCTGCTGCCTGTGTATACCTCTGGCAAGTATAAAACCAGAGAATATTCTATAAACAGACTACTATGCCTAGTGACTCCTCTTAAAAAGCATTATTAGAAACCAAAACAACTTGATCCATGCTCATATAATACAAATATTGAGGATTATGATACGGCAACAGTAAAGCAGGACACACATCACACCACCTGGTACCAGAGAAGATAAGTAACCATTTGTTTACTTAGATATAAACCTGAACTTCCCTGGTGAATATGTATCGCTGAGCTAATCCATTCTGTTGTCCTGAACACATTTTTTCTTAAGGTATGTCACTAATGAACACTTTCTCTGCTGGTCTGAATGTGGCCACGAAAGGTCTCTGCCATACAATTTCCTGTGTTCTATTCTTTTCACTTTTACAACAACAGCAGTGTGCACAAACTTTGCAGCTTAGTATGGTGACAAGCACAAACCTCATATATCTCTTACACAGTTTGTAGTGTCCTCATCACCTGCTCATAGGTACCATGGGAGAACACTGTCATTATTTAACGGGTATTACTGTGTACTGGTTCCTTAGACAACATCCCAAGGAGCAGCCCTTGCCCTTGGGCAGCAGACATTATGCTGTATTTATGACACTTTAAAGAATCAGTAACCTATTTTTAAATAATAATTTACTGGGAAGATTAAAAGTTTTAAAACCTCTGATACTGTATTTATGTATTTCACAGGAAGGATGCAGTCCAGCTTTGTGGTCAGAGATAATGAGATAATGCAGCACTAAGGGGTTCTGCATTATAAGAAATCCATTTCCTTGCAAGAACAACTGCAGAGGCAGATGAGGAAGCATGACACATACACCACTCAGCTATTGCAAGGCTGCTCAGAATTTGGATGAAAAACAGCAACAGGTTTAAGGCAGCTTAAGAATTGGCTAATGCATTTAACCTGCAGATAACTCAATCAAAGCTTTCCAGATCCTGCTGTGTAAATGCATGATGCACTTAAGCCAGTGTAAGAGGTGTCATACCTGCAACTTCCCTAGAGGTGTTTCTTTGCTCAGCTGGGCTACTTTCATTAAGGCACTTGGGCAATGAATTCATGCACATTTCTAGGCACAAATTATATTCCCCATAGTGGCTGGATCCTGCTTAAGTCACAGGGATGGAGAATGATGATAGTATGAGATGGAGAAGGGATTGAGAAGATGAGGGTAAATTTGGACATGCTGATACTTACTCCCTTGATGGCTGGGCTGGTGTAACACCAATTGAGGAGCATCTCCACTAGCTGCCATGGCATGAGATCTCTGAGAGCCTCAAGGCAGCAGTACTGGGCTGTACAGTGCTAGGCACAGTGGCATCCTGTCCACCCTTTTCCTAGCATGCCCCAGCCCTATCAGGAGTGGCACTGGCAGTGTTTTTGCCCAGGCTGGAGCCTCAACAGCCCGGGCACAGGACATGAGCTCCCAGGCAAGGCTGGTTTGGATTAATGTTCATCTGCATTCCTTTGCCAGCCCAAGCCACAACCAAATGGTTGTGTTTGTTACAAGGAAAAACCCACAGGAACACATTACAAAGCATCTCACAAATGAAATTGCAGCGACTCCCAGAGGGCTCTTTCACATCACTTTGAATTCATGAATCTCTAGTTATTATTGGATGCTTCACCTAACAAGGCACTGGACAAAATCAGATGAGAATAAGGCAATACCTGATCTGCAGGAATGATAATAATTGTTCCTCCAAAAATGTACTGAAAGGCATCTGTAAAAAAGCACTGGTTAGTGACTTTAAAACAAATAATCTTGAGGATGTGTTAATATCAAATCACTTCAACCTTTACAGCAAATGAAGTAGCACCACTTTTAAAATACGGAAAGACGGTTGCATTCTCAGGGGACTTAATTTGGGATGCAAAGTAACCTTTTTCCTACTGCATCACAACATTTGTCATGAAGAGAGGCATGTTTGGCTGGAGAGCTACAGGAAAAGAAAAATGAGGAGTAGTGTTGCCCTGATTTTTGCAGTCCTGGATGTTTTCATTTTCTGTAGCTAGTTTCTCACAGTTTTCTCTGTAAACATGGCTATGTTATTGTAACTGTATCTTATCAATTGCATTCCTTTCTCATGGACACAGAACTTTGATGGACATTTCCTTTGACCACTGTAATTGAGGAAGGAAGAACTGATTTCCTCCAGTGAACAGTGATTTCCAAATGGATATAAAAAATAAAGAAGGCGGGTCTTGCACCCCTTCCTTCCTTCTCTCTGATACTGGTAACAGGTGTCTCTGGCTCTTCCTTTCGTGTCGTTACTGCGACAGAGTACAGCAGGGCATTTTGAATAATATCCATTGTGGAGTACTGTGGTTTCAGGATGCTGTTTTGTCAGCGTTGCACCTGTCCTGCTTGAGAAGCTCTGCAGAACAGCCTGATTAACACAAATGAGTCTAACCAGGACTCATGGGTTCACCTCCCTGGCAGAAGTCTGAGGTTTTTCTAACCCACCTATGCCATCACATCAGCTAAAAAAATCTCTCCCTTCCCTTTCTGGAGTGGTGACAGCATTCATCTGATCTGTTTGGCACCATAGATTAAATACAAAGTTTCACACTAAAGGGGAGAATTTTTTTCAATTACATTTTAGGTGAAGTGGAGCAAGAGTGAGAGAGAGAGAGAGAGAGAGAAAGAACAAAGTCAGATAACCAAGGTGTTACATTAGACAAAAAGGCCTTTTCCTTGGCACAAGGTAATTGGAAGTAAAGCCAGGAAATTATGATTCTAGTACTCTGTCATCTGATTCCCTGTGTGGTCTTGGGCAAGTCCTTTAACCTGCCTGTCTAATTCCTTCAACTTGTAAAATGGGGACAACAAACCACAGAGGAGTTTGATGAGTACTAGCAGATGTTTTCACAGCACACCGAAAAAATGTGAGAATCCATGGATGTGGTATTACTACTCCCCAGGAGTATATCTAAATAAAAGAAATTTCAAATTTAAAAATTGCACATAAGATGGAAATAACACTGCTCTTACTGTAGTGGGCAATTTTATTTATTTAATTTGAGTTATAAAAGTATCTTTAGCAAGATTCCTTGCTCATAAGCTGGCTGGGAAATAGCTTGTTGCAACCTTTTATTGTCAAAAATGTCTGCTGTTTTAACTGGATCCCTAAGATTTGTGGTATGTTTCTGTTTCTTAACTACTGGAGTATGATATTAAGGATTAAGTTGCTGGAGAAAATACGAGAAAATTGGAAATTTTCTCAAATTTATTGACTCAGAATGGAATTCAATCCATCCTTTTAAGGTAGACAAAATTGGAAGCTGTGTTCTGTCTCTTCATTGCATTTTTCTCTTAATTCTACCAGCTTCAAAAATAAAAGCCACTTTCCAGAGTGCCCACATAAGAAAAAAGCAGGAAGGCTGTGCACATGGACAAATGGAAGATGCAAGAAATTAAAATGGGGAGATAGCAGGAACAACATGAGAACCTCTCCAGCTTTGCTACTTGAGTGTTCAATGACTTTCACTCCAGTGAGAAGAACCACACAGCAGAAAGCTTAAATAGTCTCATAATGTGATGTCTAAAAGTACTTTCCTTTGCTTTTAGCCAGTATCTTACCATGGGTCTGATTTGCAAAGACATTGACCATTTCCCAGATTTCACAGAGATCCACAGAAGCTGGGAGACACTGAGCAGGGTCAGAAAGCAAAGCCCTAGTCTAAGTTCCTTGATACAATGGGGAGATCCAACCTCTGATATCTGTTTGAAATTTCTGTCTTATATTTGCTTTAAAATATCTACTGTGCTAACTATAGCTTTGGTACAAATCAGTGCATTTAGGAATTTCTTACTGGCTTGAGATACACTGTAAAGTCCATTTCCAGCAGCTGTGGAAGGGATTAAGATTTCTTGCAGTGTATAAGTCAGGGTGTGACAGTACAAATTCAGGCTAATTGAGTGGATCCATGCAAATTTCAAACACTTGTCATCCCCTGGAACAAGTGTTGCTTTAGACAAGTTGCACAAAATGGTACCATAAAACTGGGACTTCACTGCCATTCTCGAACAAAGAACATATTCAGTAGGAAAACTACCTCCTCCAAAGCACTTACACTGGCACGTTTCCTACAGACAGGCTTCAAATCATGTCATATGTTCCTCATTTACATATCACATCAGCTAGTGAAGACAACAGAAATCTAACCTAATCAGGATCTCTCTGCATCTTATTTGTCAACTCTTCCCTCAGAGGACTTGTGCTGTGCTTCACAACTGCAGTTAAGAAGTCACCAGATGGCACAGAGTCAGCACTCCAGCTTTTTACACCCAGAGCCATTTTAATTTTATTTAATTTGTTTTGTTTTGTTTTGTTTTTAATTTTTTAAATTTTAATTTTATTTTAATTTTTTAAGAAATGGGTTTTTAATGACAAGCCAGCTAAATGAGGAAGAAAGGAGCCTCAGTTCAGGAGAGGCATGCATGTGGTGGGAGCGAGTGTCAATCAGTGAGAATGATGCCACTGAGTGCCTGTGTTGGTGCTGCTTTGTGTCCATGTATATGGAACAGAAGTGGAAAGAGCTCACAGTGAGATGCCCCAAGAGCACAGAACTGTGCATAACCTGTGGGCAGGTGCATCTCACTCCTTCCCTTGCAAACACTCCCAGAGCTGTACAACCCCATGTACACAAGAGTTGAAACCATGGCCACTAAATGAATTTCACTGTCATTTATTAAAAGTGGAGCAGCTCAACTGGCCACAGAAAGCAGTAATAAACTTCTAAGAAGGAAAAGGTCTTTCAAATGAGTCTGTTGATTTCTTTTCCTTAGAGGTATCTGGGAAGAATTTAATTTCTTTGCCCTGTGGAAGAGAGTTATTTAAGCTTTTATGTGGCATGATGTTGGTTTCGTTTAAACCACTTAGCCACCCTGCTTAAGGCATCTGCTTGTTTAACCAATCCTCTGCTTGTGCTCCCAAATCTTCAGAGTGCATATGCTGTTGTGCCAATACACAGAATGGCTTCCCAGCTCCAGAAATGGTGCATTCACAATGCCTGAAAGATGAGTTACTTCTGTAGCTTGCCAACTAAACTTGATTCAAGATCATCATGTTCTAGTAGCAGGTTTAGGATCTGTGTCAACAGCTTTTGTTCAGTGCAGTTTAGCTGCCCCATCATACATGTGATTAGTGTTACTGGGAAGTAACTTTGGGAGAGCTGAAACAGATCTCAGTTTTGAAAGCATTAAGGAAGTGATGAGTCCTGTTAAAGCTGATGGGGGTTCTTTACGCAGGTAACTTTTTCAGGATCTTTCAGGATCTTCCTTTTTCAGGAGGTGCCTATGGTAGGGGAGTTGGTGACTTCACTTGAAGCTCCACATCACAGAAGGGGCAGTATGTGGCCAGTTGCATTAGCAAGGAGCATCAAATAGGTGAAGAAGAAAATACCCTGGCAAAGGTTTTCAGGGAAGTTTATACAAACTGCCTAAACTAAACTTAAGATCATGCTATTAGCCTCTTGCTTTATCAAGCAACTTAGTTTTAAAAAGAGGTTCTTATAACACTTGGATATCAGGACTTTGGTTGTTTCAGCAGTAATCTGTTTTCTGCTTTGGGATTTTAAATGAAAACCTTTTGCACTGTACTCTTTCCACTTAGCAAGTGGATTATTGCCACTTAAAACAATGAGAGGCAAGTATTTCCCTTGTGTTACAGAAGGATTTGAAAAATTACAAAAGCAATGGAAATATGCCAACTTTTGTTAACACATTTGTGCATATCAATGGTTTACAGGTGTAGGCACATGAGAGAAGGGCTGGGAAGAAAGGGACGGCATGATTGATTGCATTTTCCTGTTCATGATTATCTGTCCGTGTGACATACATATAACAGTACATATGGTTAGCACAGACCTCCTGAGTCAATGTATTTCACACATATCCACCTTAAAATCAAAACTATGACTCCTTGCATTTGTTTATTTTGCTGGAGTAATATAGAGGGAAAGGTGACCCAAGGAAAACAAAATGAATAATACCCAAGAACTCAATTTTCACTCAAAACTCATCAAGAACCAGACAGTTTTCTGAGGTGTAGAGAAGATGAGGAAGTGCTGTGGCTACCTGACCCTTTTCCCATGAATGCTGCCATCTCCATCATCAATCCTTTAACTTCTCTGCCTATTTTTGGAAACTGTTCTCACACTAAATTCCCGAAAGTTGTTTCAACTGGGATAGAGTGAATGAAAATGAATTAAGTCCAACATTTTGTCTTTTATAATGGCAATATATTTAGAGAAAGGACTGTCAAACCTTTTGTCTTGCTCAGAAAGAAGCACATTGACCCTGCTACACAACCTGCCCATGAATAACCAGTATTTCAATACTACTTCCCCTTGCTACTGTCCCCTCCCTTCAGGATTTTTCTCACGTTTATATATATATCTTTTCTCAGGACTCTAGAAAGCATTGAAGTCACTTTGAAAAATGCTCTTTTAATAATATTTCTGCCCCGATGCAAGTAAAAAAAAAAAAAAAAAAGGAAAAAAAAAAAAAAAACAAAAAAAAACAGAAAACGGGGAAAAAGAAAAAAAAANAAAAGAAAAGAAAAGAAAAGAAAAGAAAAGAAAAGAAAAGAAAAGAAAAGAAAAGAAAAGAAAAGAAAAGAAAAGAAAAGAAAAGAAAAGAAAAGAAAAGAAAAGAAAAGAAAAGAAAAGAAAAGAAAAGAAAAGAAAAGAAAAGAAAAGAAAAGAAAAGAAAAGAAAAGAAAAGAAAAGAAAAGAAAAGAAAAGAAAAGAAAAGAAAAGAAAAGAAAAGAAAAGAAAAGAAAAGAAAAGAAAAGAAAAGAAAAGAAAAGAAAAGAAAAGAAAAGAAAAGAAAAGAAAAGAAAAGAAAAGAAAAGAAAAGAAAAGAAAAGAAAAGAAAAGAAAAGAAAAGAAAAGAGAAAAGAAAAAAGATTGATCTCGGAATTTTGCCACTTAGTTTTTCACTTCAGATGTAGAGTTCTTGTATTTTTCTGAAGAGCAACCATACAAGATCTCTCCCCTTTCAGGTCTTTTAGGGTTCTTGTGGCCTTGTTTTGGTATAGGAGCACTCAGACACATGGATGGTTGTTGCATTATACATTTGGCTGTTGATAATATTGCATCAGCTCATGGACATGTCATTTAGAGAGAGATGCCCTCAATCTCCCAGTGGATATCATTCTGACTCAGAGTAACAGCAATCCAGTGATGTTAGATTATACCTGATATCACAATCTGGTCACTGTCTTCAAAATTTACTTGTCTTTGTTTCCAGTTTTGCAATTCATTTATCAGAGAAGAGAGGACAGAAGATACTGTCCTCAGAGCCCCTGGGTCCACAAGTATCTTTTTTTTGCCCAAATACACAAGAAAAAAGCACTTCTTTCATATTTCCTTTTACATTTTATTTAATTTTAATTTCGTTTAAATTAAATTAATTTAGAATGAATGTAATAACAATTTTTTTATTACTTTTTAAAAATCTAACTCACGGTCTGTTATCAAGAATTATGTTAGACCCAAAACATAGCTCTTGTTTCATATGCAGTATGGAGAATAATAACTATTTTAAGAATAAAACTGATACTTGAACAAAATTCTGTTACACAATACTCCCCTGTTGGAGAAGGAAAATAAGCCATAACCACGATCTATCCACTTACTTTTTCCATTTCTAGTCTGTTTCTGTCTAAGGAACGTTGTCAACATTTTGCAGAGAGAACTAAGTGCCAGAGAAAGGAGTAAGAGGAATTTGATGGCTATCTTTCCAGCCATTTGTTTTCTTGTCCATTTATTCCCAGTCGTTTGCTTCAGCTCTGCCTGGGAGTTCAGTGCCTGCCACCCTGCAAAAATTGTACTGGTTTTGGTGCATGATACTAGGTGCAGTTGCCGTTTCCCAGGATGCTCAGTATAATAATGGGAATCTGTCCTACCTCTTCCTCAATGTGCTCAGAGCAGAATATCACCTGACATGTTTTGCTGTGGCATTTAGTTCATACATACCTTAACTGCAGATGTCTCCCACTTAAGTGCACTGGCACCATTAACTCTCCCAAACTTTGCAGGCTCTTCTCTCTTTTTCCCTGGTTTTTTTTTTTTTTTTTTGAAATGCCAAATAAAAACACTTGTTTTTCCACACAGTGCATTTCTGTGCTTGGTGTACCTTACACTAAGATACACAGCTGCAAAGGGTCTCCCTCCCTCCTCCGAGTGATCTGCAGAAAGGTCAGAGACCATTATGATCCTCCTAAAGTCACATCTACTTCCTTGGTGAGGGCACAGCAGCCTCCCAGCCACATGGCACAGGGGCTCCTGCAGTCCCTCTCCTACAGCCCAGAGAGCAGCACAAAGCCAGGGCAAGCTCTCTCTCCCTGTGGATTTGTGGCAGGAGGATGCCGTGTCCTTGCATGCCAAAAGGGTCTGGGTGTGGGTCTGCCCAGAGAGTAGCACTCAGGAAGGCCAGGCAACCCCTTTGTCAGTTCATCTGGAAAAAGTCCTACTTGCAGGCACTTTACAAAGAAAAAAAGGAAAAGAAAGAAAATTTTTGAATTAAGCCTTCCACTCAGATGTTTTTCCCAGTCCCAAGTATAGCCTTCCCTTTTCTCTTGTTGCTGTAGCCAAAATGTCACCTTCCAAACTGTGGGTACAGCGCACATGGGAAGAGCAAGACTCATCCTACAAAGAGGGGATGGGTGAGCACCCCATGGCCCTGCAGTCCAGACAGGGGCTGCTTCGAGGCCTCTGCCTTTCAAGACAGTCAGATAGGATAAAGGTCCTCATATCTGCCCTCAGCACTCATCTTACACTAACCAAGAAAAACACACATAATTAAATTAAGGCACTTTGTTTTCATATCATCATTGCAATTTATAAAGATACCAGTGTGACAGTTTCTAGGCACAGATACAGCCTTCATATTTTTCCTGGATGCAGCACATTGTTTTCTCAGCCAGAAAGTTGTGCTAGGGAGACTCTTCAGCATAAAGCAATGCTCCAGGCCATCTTCCTTAGTAAGGAGAAGGGGTGTTATCTGCCCTTAAATTGTGTTTCTACCTAATTAAATCCAGCAAGATGCCTTCTTTAACCAAAGCCAATCACATGGAAATACTTGTAGCAGGGAATGCTGATATATGATACAAAAGTTCACCACAGCTGTCATGCCTTTCAAAGATGATAAAGCATTCAGTCAAGCCATAAGCTGGACTCTTACATTTTGACAGCATATTTCCTGCATCCAGAGTCTCCAGTTGTGACAGGGGATGTTTTCAGCTCACTTTTGGTGTAGACAACTTCATGTTACACACTGATATGAAGTAATGATTAAGCTGAGAACAGGATGTACTTCTGTTGCCAGTTGAAGACGAATGTGACCCTTGCTAGGCATTGCTGTGGTACCAGAGTTTGCCAACAAGGGTCTCCATACCTGCTTCCTCAATAGCAGAAGGGGTTCTTCCATTCTCACACTTTTCCCAGTAACACTGAGCACTGTCTTGTTCTGATCCCTGTGGTCTCCAGTGGCTTTTTATTCCTTTACCAGAGAAGATGTGAAATGACAAAAATCAAGCAATAACAGCATCCTGACCAGTTTTAAATCACATCTGCAGCTGCAGGATTGGGATGTCCATCACAGGAGGTAGCAAGTGGAGGAAGAAGGTAGGCTGAGTCTCATGTGCTTCAAGCATAGAACACCTCCGAGGGAGGAGGCCCAGGCAGAAAAAAATATGCAAATCAATAATGGCCAAATCAGTTCTCTTGAAGTTTCCTCTCCAGAGCTGTGGTCCCCTAAAAGGAAGGAGCGCTTGATGGTATCTCACATTAGCAGCTCAGGATGTAAATCCAGTGTTTCCTTGATCTTCCTACACTCTGTGGGACATCACCTGCATTAGGTTCAGTCCAGAGCAGCCAAGTTTAGAGGCAAAAAACTAGAAGAGAGTATTCCACCTTCCCAGTGCCTTGGAAGAAGGTGGTTGCTGCTGGCTGAGTTGCCAGACCTGTAGCACAAGGGGACTGCCAAGCACCTTCTCCAGCACCACATGTGGGAAGGCTGCTATAGACATGCAAAAACAGCATCTCCAAGGTCAGTGAAGTACTTGTGAAGAAGGAGGAGCAGCACCACACTGAGGCCACAACACTGGAAGGCATTTCTTCTTCAGGACAACCTCCTGTACTGCTGGTCAAGTTAGCACCAGTCAGATGCCTCTGGAGGTTGTCTTTCTCTGGGAGAAGACAAACCTTCCTCCCAGGAACATGGGGAATGAGCTGCCACCTTGCCCTCAGAAAGAGAAACCTCCATTTTGCTGGAAAGCAGATGCTTGGGCATCATATGGTGCCTGCAGGCAACTATCAGCTGGTATGCTGAGTCTGAGATGGTCTGACAGCAGAAATGGCCCTCAATGAAGTCAAAATTATTGCCAATGTAATTTACAAATTACTCTCTTTGATGTTTAACAAAACTGAACATGTTGTAAATTAAATTAATATTTGTTCGTGGATTCGTAAGATGCAATCAGTTACAGATTATAGCAATAACCCACAGAGAGTAGAGAACAAATGAGATCTGGCTATAATTTTCATAGGGGCAGACTGCCATGCCCTTGTTCACAATGAAATAGTGACTTACATTATACAATTATAATGTTCTTTTATTAGCACAAAGGGTCTTTGGAGTGGAGGTGTTGCAATCAACCTGGTCTAGATATTTACTGAAAGCAGAATTATTTCATGTACTGCTTGAAATATCGACAACAAGGAAATTGTGCTTGATTTCTTTGGCTACAGAGAATGAACTGACCCAGTCATGATTTGGGCTAGTCAGGGTTAATGTTATCGGTCGCACTGAGACTGAGCCTCTGACATGTGTCCTATCTATATGCCCTTAAGAAAAGAAAGGGCATCGAGGGTTATTTTGAGACAATCCATTTTCTCATGAAGTTATATTGGATTATCTCAATAACTGTATTTCACTTAACTCACAGCCTCCCACACTTGCTCATCACAGGATACTGTGATACCCTTTTGCTGTGGGAGCACATTGCACACAATCTAATAATTTCTGCCAAGTTGAGAAAATAATAAAAATAATTCAGGTACACTTTTCATGTGTGATGTTTTCTTGATCTTATGGACTGACATAGACATATTGCTCATGCAATCATAGCCACTAAAAAGGTAAGATCAGGCTGAAAAAACTACAGGCCAGAGATGGAAAAGAGGACCATCACAGTATTCAACTTGACTACTTTGTCTTTTAGTCAATGACCTGCTGAAAGTCAGTGGGTTACCTTAGGCAAAAAGAACCTCCTAAAAGCAAAGTCACAGTGATGTCGGATCAAGTTTATATTGAACAAAAAGCAGAGGATTCAACTTTCAGGGTTCAACATTACACACATGCAATCGCCCATCTGTTTTCTTAACCAGCTCTTAGTAGGAAAACAAGACCACTAAAGGGAACTTTGACAAAGACCACAGGAGGACTATAGGGCATTATGTATCAAACAGTCAATATTTGTGTCAGTATTACAATATATGTTTTGGCTTACAAGGGCAAAAGAGTATTTGAGTAGTGACCAATGCCCATGGTCTTAAAGGGAAATACAGTTTCACCTGCAGACTGGCTTGGTACTTTGGCTGTAGGCCAGAGAAGGCCAAGGACCAATGCTGGAGGGTGAAACTTTCAATCCCCCTCTGAAAACAACCTCTGGTGCTTCAGATGAGTGTCTGGTATACCCACCTGACTTAGGAGACACCCAGCAACTGTAACTGTGACCCTGAAGCCTCCCTGGGACAGCATGCTGTGTGCTTGAGCCATGAGTCCAGAGACATTAACTTGGGGATAAACTTCACATTTTCCAGGCTGACTGGCTGGACTCCTATTCAGCTGACTCAGAACTGAGGAAAAGGCGATTGGATACTTGAACATCTGCTTGAACCTCTGCAGACCTATTATGGGCTTTCACCGAAATAATTTTGGAAGACATAACCACTTTATGGCATTCTGTAGAAAATAATACAAAATAAACGTTTGTTTAATTATGAAA